>QWTY01007947.1:0-14315 GCA_008033365.1 Pseudorectes ferrugineus
AAGCTTTAATCCCAAGCATTGCAGATACAACGGGTGACAAAGCCGCCCGCGGCTCTCCCGACACGCGGGGAATGCCCGGCCAAGGCGCGGGGCGGGGGCGGCCGCCCAGGGTTTAAATGCCCCGCGGGGGCGGTCCGGCAGCGCGGCGCGTCCCGCCCGTCCCCGCCCCGCTCAGCTGACAGCGGGGCCGCTCGCTGCCGCCCGCCGGAGCCGCCGCCGCCGCCGCCGCCGCTCGGTGCCCGCCTGCGCGGCCCCGCCGGGGATGGGGGGCGGCGCGCCGTGACCGGCCCGCGGGCGCGCCCGAGCCGCGCTGCTGCCGCAGGGAGCCGCCGCCGGGAGCCGCCGGCGGGATGAGCGGGAGCGGCAACCCCGGGCCCGGCGCGGCGCCCTGCCGCTTCGCCCACTACTTCGTGCTGTGCGGCATCGACGCGGAGAGCGGGCTGGAGCCCGACGAGCTGGCAGGTGAGCGGCGCCGCCGGGAGGCCTCGCCCGCTCCCGCACCGCTGCGGCTCGCCGGGCGTTTGGGATGCGCTGCCTCAAAATGTCTGCTCCCCCCGAGGAGGGGAGGAGGAGGGGTCGCCGCGCCGGTGGGAGCCGTAGGGAGAGAGCGACTTGGAAGGATAAAGCATCCTCCGGGGGTGCTGGTGGAGCATCCCCCCGAGGGCAGCTCCCGCGGCGCGGCGGGGGGCGTTTGGCCGCCGGGATGCGCCGTCCCCCGCAGGCCGGGCTCCGCCGACCCCCGCTGGCCCGGGTCCCTGATGGTGGCGGGGACAGGCAGCCCCCGGCAGCCCCCGGCAGCCCCCGGCGGGTGGGCGCAGCGGCCCGGCCGCGGCCAGCGGGGTGCGACTGGCGGGAGAAGGGAACCCAGGGTTACGGAATGGGAGGGAGCCGAATGACCGAGCTTTCTGCCGGGGCAGATGCATTTTCTTCGGTATCTGCACTGGAAAGGAGGGGGAGGGATCTGGGAAGAACTGAATAAATTAATGGAATCGCATCTTCGTTATACTGGTTTATTCACATCTTGTGCCTATTCAGAAAGAGTCTTCCTGCATCCTTCCTTCCCCCTCCACCCCAAAAAGGTTACAGAAAAAAAGGAACAAAACTATTGCTGTAGGATCTAACACATTTTCTAAAATGTTTCTTTTTGGTGGGTTCATGACTGGATATGAGCTGATTACGTTGGCATAGGCAGCAGTTCTTCCTCAATGTCACTTTTGTTTATGTAAAAGAAACTATTTAAGTCAGGTTTTATACATATAAAATTCGATCGACTTCAGGCTTAATAACAGGGCTTAATTGCATGGAAGCTAAGCGTTTCTTCATGGAGTTACGAGTTTGGAAGTGCTTAAGGGCCAATGCTTGCCCATTCCTGTGTGTTCGCACTGCAGGCAAAGGCGCTGTGCGTGGCTGAAGTTGAAGGCAGCTGTAGCTGTCACAGTGAGCACCTCTGCCTGGCAATAGGATCCTGAGGATGGGATCCTGGGGATGGGATCCTAGTGAGGTCTCCGCAGCTATTGCATCAGGAAGTACCTTGCCTTCTGGTTGTGTAAGAGAAAGACGTGATGATCTATATCACTGATCAATGTACACTGGTTGAAGTTCATGTTTTTGTCACTTGTAAAAGGGGTGGATGCATGTATCTTTCCAAGGAATGACTTTCCAAGGAACCTTATCTTAAACCAGGGTAACTAAGTCTCTACCCTTGGTAGTGAGCACAAGCTGGAGGTAGCCCTGGGATCTCCAAGTTGAAGCATTAGCCAAATGTACTTTCGTGTCTTTGTTTTGTCACATGTACTAGTGACCACAGTCGTGTATTTTCAGTTTTGCTGCTTTTAGTAGAAAACTCCTGACTCGTGAGCCACCTCCCAGCTGGTGGCATGCAGGGTTTGATTTGCATGATATGACCTATTGGGGTTTCAGCTACCTAAACTTTGAGTCATCTCCAACTCTTCTATCTGAAAAGAAACTATTTTTAAAGCTGTGTTGGCTGGTAGGCTGTGCCTTCCCTGATGTACCCAGACTTTCCAAGTTGTCTTTTGCTGATTTCTGCACCATTTCCCAGGGAGGTGCACAGGTATGTTCTTGGGGAGCACTGCTCAAGGACAGCCTGAGTGTGGTGGGTTTGTGCAATGTAGTGCCTCGACTACAGGGCTCATCTTCCATGGTCACTCAGTAGGTTTAGCTGAACTGCTCCAGCAACAGTAAGCGGATTTCAAAGATAAAGGAATCTCCCTCTTCATTTTTCAGTAAAAGAAGGTAATTTTGGCACGTCTAGGATATACCCATTTATAAAATACAGTGCAGCTGTGAATAATTTCACAGAGAAATTACTAAAAGTAGTAAATTTTGAAGCAATGTCTTTGTAACTGGTTTAGACTAGGCAAGGTCCAGCAATATGGTTTGGTCATGCAAACATTTTTGGTAATGCCAGTTCGGGAGGCATTCTTAATACCTTAGGAGGGTTGGGATGTGTTAGAGGAAGAAGTGGAGTAACAGAAATATGATGGGACTTAATATTGCCAGTGAGCAATGTTATATTTTTAGGGACTCGTGACAGGAGCTTTCTGCTATCAGCTGGGAGCTCAGCAGTGGGAAATGCTGGGGAGGAACAGGGAGTGCTGTGAGCCACAAATATAATGCAGCCGTGGAAAAATTAACTCTGGTTTGAGATGTAGCTGAGAAAACATTTCTGTTAAAGCTTGGGGAGTACTAATGCCACTGTAGGCAAGCAGTAGTGAGAACCCATCTAGAAATCTGTGTTACAGGTTTCAAAAACCAAGCTACTAGGATTGAATTCATTGTCGAAATGGGTGGGGAGAAAGATGCTTGAGGGAACAGAAAATCTGTTGTATCACAGGAAACCCACAAAGGCTATTCTTTCTAAAAATGTTCTTAAAAATGTTCTCTTTGTAGAAATAAATGATCCTGTTCTTTCTGTGTTATGTAGCTGTGATAGCTACATCTTGCTGTCCTTGTGCTTAAAGAGCTTGTTGAGGTAAGTCACAAGGCATCAATGAAAAGTTGCTGTGACTTAAGCTGCTGCACAGATCATCCCCAGTTTAGCAAAAAAAAAAGTAATCAAGAACGTGCTTATCTCCAAACCCGTGAATCCCTTGGCAGCCAGTGTTCACAAAGTGCCTTGCTCACCCCAGGTCTGACTGATGGAGCTGCTCTGGGGCTGAGCAGAGGAGCAGGAGAAG
Organism: Pseudorectes ferrugineus; assembly: GCA_008033365.1. Classification (NCBI taxonomy): domain Eukaryota; kingdom Metazoa; phylum Chordata; class Aves; order Passeriformes; genus Pseudorectes; species Pseudorectes ferrugineus. The sequence continues at coordinate 3,201 of QWTY01007947.1, forward strand.
GGACAAGAGGAGCTCTGCTGCCACTCTGCAGGCCCCAGGGCCTCTCCTGTGAACAGAGAAGCAGTGGTTAGAAAATCCTCGAGGGATTTTCAGCTTTCAGATGGACTCGGTGGTGATCTGGTGAGCCACGGGCAGCTCGCCATGGTACATGGTGTGCCTGGGAGTCAGCTCTGCTGTCATCTGGAGCTCCCTGACCTGTGCCCTGCCTTCGCTGGGGACAGCCTGGGACTCTCCCCTGTGTGGAGGCTTTCCTTGCCCATGGCTTAAGCCCAAAATCTCTTCCCATAAAAACTCTCTTCAATTAAAAACAAAAAAAAAGGCACCAAAAAATCCTCATCTGCTGCATCAGGCATGAAGTGAAATGTTTCAGTGCTACTTTGAAAGCAGGGCAAAGACCTGCTTTTCTGATTCTTCTTGTAGTGTTGATAGGTCTGTTCAGAAAATGAAATAAAATCAGCATTTATAGTTGTATAACATTTTGACATGCTTTTAGGGAAGAGTATTTTGTTTTACAGTTCTTGTTCCACTGGATGGATACTCAGGGCTTAAAATAAGTTTGGTAGATGAGAATTTTCCACCAAGCAAATGGTTCATTTTGCTTAGATTATTTTTTTCTCTTTTGCATGTACGATGTTTTCTGGTACAGATTGATTTTTGTTTTGGTGTTTTTTTTTTTTTTTGTTAGTGACTTGCTCCACAGCTGGTTTTTCAGATGGCTGATTTGGGGTTTTTAAGTGAACTAATTTTGAACAGTTAAAAGCTGTTTACCTATTGCTCAACTTGGTAGTGTATCCAGGCACACAACAAAATTGCATGTAGATTATGATGTTGTCGAAACACTTGTGGCTCTTATCACAAAGCTCTCACTCAAGGATGGAGGGAAAAAAACCTTTTTTTTTTTTCCAGGGACTTGAGGGAGGAAAGGAAACGATCTAAGGATTTCTTGGCATTTAATAGTTGGAGAGGTCATAAAAGAAAAGCAGGGTATTTGATGTGAAATGTCTTGAAAAGCATGAAAATTTCAGAATTGGTTTCAGTGCCCTGTTGAACTCCACTAAAGTAGGGTGAAGGGAGCTTTTCTGTCATGTTTGGGGCTAATGGAAAATATATTTCAGTTCACTTTCCTCTTCATACCTGCTTCTTTCAGGTAAAGCCATTTTGAGACTATCAGCCTTGGAATTGCATATGTGCTTAAATGAATTTGTTATAGTAAATATTTAACATTGGATTTAACAGAAAGACCTAATTGTTCATTAAATTGTTTCTATCATATGTTTTGTCGTACTGTATGAACTTCATGTTCATATGTAGTATGAACTATATGTGCAGGGCACAAGGTTTTCTGGCTGTAGCAGCTTTTACCATTTGCTTGGGCAGCATGTTAAAATTTGTAGTATCTTGTTTGAGCGTCACAAACTACAATTTAGAAAAATCTAGAATATGTATGACTCAATTAAAAAGAAAATGAAATATATTTTATTGGGGAAATTTAGTGCTCTGGAGGAAAGTAGGGAGGGAATTAGGGATGGGTGTTTTGTTCTGAAGTGGAAGGACTGGTCTCCATCGAGGGTGCAGTTTGGAAGAAGAGAAGGTGCAGTAAGCCAGCATGGGAACTGGGGTTTGAAGGACCATGTTGGGTGGTGCCTTCTCTGTCTTAGAATGTGAATGTTGGTGGAGTTGTGGTAGCCTGCTTGCTGTGTGAAAAGATTGATAGGATTTTTATAGTGTTTTTTCCACACGTGAACTGTAAATGTTACCTCAAGACTGTGCTTATGATAAAGAGACATTCTAGTTATGGTGTCTTGTCTAGCAAACATATTTCATACTGTCTAGTTTTGGCCATTGTGTAAAGATTCAATGTCTTGCTGTCCCATTCAGTGTATACTTGAAAACGGTAGAGAGCTTCATTACTTTACTTTTAAGATCAAATCCTTTATTTTAATGGTCAGCAAAGGAGAGAGTGGATACTGGTCATGCTCACAGAAAATGCTGAATGTCTTGGGGAAAATGCACATTTCTTCTACCTCATGCTGTTTCCCTACAAATATCCAGATATTGGTAATTAATTTCCCTTCAGTGAAATGTTGAAATCCAAACAGGGCATGCTGCAGTCTGGCTAACTGTGCTTCTTATCTAGTAAGCTCTTATTTTTAGAAAGCTAAAAGACTTTTTCGTCCTTGTGTGTGCTTGGCACCTGCGCTCACGCCTTGCAGAGCCTCCCCACCGCCTGCGCCGTTCTCCTTCGCGCTTCCTCCGTGCCAAGTCTGTGCGCGAAGTGCACTGCCAGAAAACTTGGTGGCATTACTACAGCGATACAACTTCTTGTGTGCACAGCTTTTCTGAAAATAGGCAATTGGATTTTTTCCTAGTTTGCTGGAAATAGACTGAGAAGTTTCCCTTTGCCGGGGAATATCTGAACAGTTGCGATTCCCGTTCATGACTTACTCAATTGACGCAAATGAAAAGCAGAAGTTTTGCTTTTCATTTTTAAGTACAGTCCAGATTTGCACAAAGCATTTTTGGAGGGATTGTCCAGGTGGATGAGAGTGGTGCAAGTAGAGGCAGAGGTGGCTTATGCTGTTCAAGTTAACAAAACTTAACTTGCTCCTCAGAAGTAGTTGAGGTAGATTGCTTAGGATTTCTCATCTTTGCAGGGCTTGTGGGAGGGATGGAAGTCAAGCGTTTCTCCAGCCCCCCTTAAGAAGTGATGCTCAAATGCAGCACTAAATCTTCTGACATTATAGCTGAAAAAAACCAAGTCTCATGGATTAGGGATTGGATGGAGTAGCTGGCTTATTGAAGTAACTGTCATTTTTTGTGAACTGTCATAATAATAGTAAAATCCTGCGTATTCGTTTAGGAAACCTGTTTGATAAAAATCTAAGCTAGGTTAATATTTTGTTCATGTGAAACCAAATCTTACTCTGCGTAAATAAAGTGTTGCTTTTCTAGTTAAAGGAGTACAGAGGTAATCCTTGCTATTGGGAAACCAAAATTGGATGCTGAAACAGAAATAATGTTTCTGCTGTCTTCTACATCTTTAAAGGTGGTGGCATGGATAGTTGCTGTAATGGTTTGTTCTTCACCTTTTTTTTTGTTTTTTGCTATTGGAGAAAACCAGAATTCCATTGTAATACCACAGAGATTTTAATTTTATTAAAAAAAAAAATCTGAATTATGCATTAAAGACTTAGTTCCTATAGGAGGATTTCTGCAGCCAAAGGAAACAGTGCTTTTTATAAAGAACTGTCAATATTATTGACAAGTATGATCTCCAGTTACAATAACCTTTAATAAGGAGTAACTCTCTTGCTCGCTTGGATAACAGACCATTTGTGGAATTGCTGATGACTGTGACGTATTGCTATGTTTTAGTAATAGCACTTTCATTCTCTATCTGTACACATGCCAGAGAAATGCTGGATTTAAATGCTGGTGTGATTATTCTGTTATACATTTGCCTTCATCGAAGTTTTTTAAACTGTATTCCTTTGAAAATAAAGTACTGATTGGGTTGGAAAAACATCATTATTCCTATCAATAGCACTGACTCACTAATGCTAAACCAAAGAGAATTTCTTGTACTTTGCTTGCCAGATAAGCTGCTGTTTTGATTTCCACTTAGAAAGACTAAAGCCTCTTGCATGCTCAGAGTCTGCTTGGCTGCCAGTGGCTGTTGCAGTAGCAGAGAAGAAGAAGGTGTGAGAGTGTACGTGAGGGGGCTTTTTCAGTGACAATCCCAGGAACTGCTCCGTTAATATTGCAGGAGGTAGCCCTTTTCCTTCACACGGTGTAAACTGCAGTGGTAATCAAAGCAATGCCAGGCAGAATGGCTGAGCTGCTGTCCTTTATAAGAACGACCTAAATCCAGCCCTAATCTTGTCCCTGCGCATCAGCCTGAAGTCACTGCTGGCCCCATCCTGGCGGCTTAGTGGTGCAGTGGCTGTGGAGAGACAGGGTCCCCGGGCCCGCAGCCACCTGCCCGGGGCACAGAGCTCTGAAAGACAAACATGGCACATCCCAGGGAGTGCGGCAGTGCCGGACCGGGCTCGGCATGGCTGTGTGTCAGCGGGGAGGGTACGGATGTGGTGGGTGTGAGCCTGAGGTCAAGGTCCCTGCTGCCAGGGGAGAGGCTCCTGTGTCAACATCCACCTCCGCCCTGGTCCCCAGGATGCTGGAGGATGGTGGCATCTGGGGGAGGGCGATACCCACCGCTCTGCAAACGGAAGAGCAGTACCCATAAATATGTCAGAATTGCTCAGGGCAGTGCGTGACTGTAGTATTGATTTCTCTGCTCAGCTGTTTCCCCGTGTCCTCGCCAGAGCCATTTCCCGGCGCTGCAGGAGCTGTGCCAGTGCCCTGACACCCTTCCCAAAGCTCGCCTGTGCCAATGCAGAGCTCCACGTAGGAATAACTCCAAAATGAGCTGCTTCAGGAGAGGCTGAGCTGCACATAAGCCAGCAGGGCAAGGGTGTCAGGGCTCTCTTGCCTGCCTTCTTTCACCCGCTTGTCATGGACTAATCAAGTTGTCCTTAATGCCAGCTCGTCCCTAAAACATGCTGGCAAGTGTACAGCCCGCAAAGCCTCTGCGTGGGCTGGCGCTGGATACGTGGCTGGCACGCTGCTCCTGCTGCAGTTCTGGTCTGTTGCAATGAGGGCTGGAGTCAAGGAGAAATGTGAATGAAGGGGAAAAAACCAAACAGTGCGTGCACTTTGCTGCAGTTAATGCTGTGGTCTTTGGCTGGTGCTGTTTGAGATCAAGTAGGACCACTGACCTATGTGGAAAGAACATTACAGGTAGCTTGTTCAGCCACCTCTGGTGTGCATGGAGAGGAACTGTATGTAATATGTGAACCTACATATAGTTCCTGTGTGTAAATAGCCCCACAATATTTTTTTTCTTCTCTTTTTTTTTTCTCATTATCTACCTCTTACCCAGCAAATAGCAAAAATATATACAGTAGGAAAAATTGCATTGAGGAAAAACAAATTTGGTCAGGAAACAGTAAGCCTTCACTGTGGTGTTTTGATCACATTAGCCATATTGATAATCCCAAAAGTAATTAGGGAAGAAATGGTGATGGGTCATCATAGTAAAAGAAACATACTGGGGAGATGACTAATATGTGACAGACCGCTGAGGTGTCAGATAGAGGCATGGCTGGAAGAAACTTCTGCTACATTACCAGTATGAAAATATAAACAGCTCCATTTGTGCTTCTTGCTTGGAGTCAAAGATAATTTTTACTCAGCTGTATGATCATTGTATCTCCACTGAGGGTTCTCTCATTAGGGTGTCCTAGGCTTGGTGGAGGTGCCTGGCTGAAAACATGAAGCCATTCTCCTTTGAGGTGTGAGGTTTTGCTTCTACCTCCGTCCCTACCCAAGCCATGAATAATAACATCAAAACATCCAGGAAGATGCTTGAGGAGTGAAATGGAAAGAGTATTCCCATGCTAATACTTACTCTGTGGTTTGAAGGACTTTGCCAGATCTCAGTGACCTGCTTCAAGTGACAGTATAAAAATTAACTCTTAGTGGAATATAATATTGGAGTGAGGGGTCTGGTTTTGGTGAATCTGTAAAGTCTCTCACTGGAGAACAACCTTCACAATTTCATACAAACATGTCAGCTGTTCTTGGTTTGTATTCAGAGGCAATGTTAAATACGTCAGTCTTGTAGAGTGTAGAGTCCCTCAACCTGGAGCACGAATTTGACTTTGTTTTACAGTCATTTTAATAATCAAAGTGCAATAATAATTCCGGGATCTAGTAGCACTTAAAAAAAACCTAGCAAGCTTTATATAAAGCTTTATGTGGAGTCAAATCCTGCTTTGAATCTGTGTGAGTGGTAAGTTGCACAGCCTGAAAGCCAGGAGAATCCTCTGTCCACCCCCTTCTTGGTATTCTCTTGTCATGTTAAAGACTAACATGTGGAAGGGTAAGGGGGCTTAATCTGAAACACCATTCTGTGTAAACAATGACAGGATTAAACAAAAAAAAAAAAGCCAAGCTCAACTGTCATGGGTGTGTAGTGGCTGCTGCTTTTCACGGATGACTGAAATTATTTGTATAAATTTGCATTTTCCCCTCAGCATCTCTATAAACCTCTGCTCATTTCCATGCAGAGCTATTTGCACGTACAAGCGGATTGGCATGCGGTGGCACGCGATGTGGTGCCATGTCACCTGTGGTAGCAGGAACTAGAGTTACAAGGGAAAATCAAGTATCACCACGTTTGCTCCTTACACGAGGCTGCCCAGGTGTCAGAGGTGCTTCAGGTCCCTTGTGACTGAAAGACAAGAGGGCTGAGCTCTTCGTAATGAAATGATGAAACCCAGGACTCGCTTATCTCGTAATTCCTTAATGAAATATTGATCATATGGGCCAAGCAGCTTGCTTTGGACTGACCAATGTTGGGGATGCAGCTGGAGCCTGCTGGGAGAGGATGCTGCTGTCATGGTCCAAATAGGTGTTGCTTACACTGACTTCAGGTGTCTGACAGGTTCTGCAATCCATGTCCTCGCTGACCTGGAGCCTGCCTGGACGGTCCAAATCACTTGTTTAAGAGCCCTCCTCTCCTGCTTTTTCTCCAGATTGCTGCCGAGATGAATCCAGTCAGATGGTGTAAATACCTTCTGCCGGGCCCTCTGGTCTCCCCTGAGATGCTCAGGAAAGAGAATTGAGATTTGTTGTTTTAAATTCAAATTATGAAGTATTTGAGCAAAGAATGCAATATGCAATTGAATAAATATTTGGCTTTTCATTGTTGAGGGAGGGGAGGATTTGCTGATGAGTTAGTTATTCACACAATACTATTTTTCCATCAGCATTCCCACTTGGTATTCTTGTTTGTTTTATGCTGTGCAATACTCTGACATGAATTTAAAATGAAGAACAATTTTATGCTTAAAAACAAAACACCAGTTCTGTTAACACAGACTTTCTCTCAGCTGTGATGCTGGCTGGTGTGGAAGAGATAAAGGGCTGCTGCACTGTTTCTAGAATGGGACTTTTTTGTAATGTAGGTGTTGTGCTTTCTCACTTTGTTTATTCTTCCAGTATAACTATATGAAAATACACAGCACCAAGTATTTGAGGAAGAATCCCCACTTTTTGTTTAAAAAAACCCCGAAAGAATCCGAACAAAACCAACAAAAACACTGCAAACACCCAACCCCCTAAAATTTTGTGAGGATATGAAGATTAAATGCTCATCATGACTCACAATGCTTGAAAACTGCCGGGTGCTTTGTAAAAATGACTGATGGTAGATGTGTGCAAAGCTGTGAAGGGTGTATTCTGCTGTACATTGTGCCTTGTAAACACTGCAGGAATATCAAGGCCAGGAAGAATGGTATTACAGTGTTGTTAATGCACCCCTTTTGGGGTTGTCAGCCTTTGTCTGTAACTACTATTGCCATGAATCTATTAAGGGAGAATATTTCTCTCTGGAGATCAGGATAGCAACTATTCAGCATGGATGGATTAGGTGTTTAGCCTTTTCCCAAGATGATGCTGTTCAAGATAGGTTTCTCTTACAACATATTTGCAAATATGTGGACTCTTTCTGGCTTTAGTGAGTGTGATAGCAGATGTTGTTTGACTCTCTTAATTCAAGCAGGGTTGTGTAGTCTAGTGTTTCTATCTCAAATTAGGGAATGACTAAGAGTTGAAGAATCCTGATGTAGGGAATGCGATTAAATAATCATGTTTTTCCTGTATAAATATGAACATCTGCATAGGGTGAGGCAGCTGTAGCCGTGGTCTGCTGTTGCACTTAGCAAAAGGGGAATGGTGATGGGAGATGTTAATTTTCACAACAGCAGTTCTGGGTAATAACTTAATGTCACTTCTATGCCCGTGTCTTTGTTTTCTCTCTACTTGGAGCTGTCCACAGGGTGGTGAGTTGAGTGGGGAAAGAAAGAACCCTGTTGAAATTTGCGCAGCCTAACACACTGTTAAAAAAACCAACCAAAAAAAAAATCCCTCTAGCTTAATGTGGGCTGAACTTCCCATGAAAACTCTGCCTTAATGAGCTCAGACCCCTCAGCCCTGCTTTGTCCCTGTCAGCAGGTGAGAGAGAGCCGAGGTCCCTGGCGCGGGTGCCCTGGCTGTGACCCAGGAGCTCGGGGCCCCGATTAGTTCAGCTCTTGTGCTTTCAGCAGGAATAAGAATGACAAAACATCTTGTCTGGGGGCCTGGATGTATTCGTGCTCCTCGCCTGCAGGTCTGTGCTAGTGCTGGAAAAGCCATTTGTCCAGGAGCCAGGGAGAAAAGGCACGGATTTAGGTCTGTCCCAGAGAATTGCTCAGAGCAGCCATCGCAGTGGAGTGTCCAAGATACAGATCATATGTGATGGTGATAACCATCGGAAAGCTATTTGCAATTCAAAATCCGTATTGGGTTTCAGTTATTGGTTAATATTTTGTCAGCACTTTGTGACAATGACTTCTGTGTCCCAGTGTTGCTTGTGATGCACTGAATAACTCGAAAGGGAAGCTGACGCTAAGCAGGGGACCATCTGTGTTGTTAATAGTGTAGTGTTATCACACTCAAAACTCAGCTTGAGTGATTGATAACATGATCACACTAGGCTTGTTTCCTTTTTATTAAAAAAAAAAAAGTCAAAATACCAACCCCCCAAACCAATCTTATCCTCCCCCAAACCAATCTTATCCTTATCTACCAACTTCTGAGCACACAGGTCAATTTAATTTTGTCAGAGATGGAATGGAAAAGAAAGGGGATTTTTTTTTTTGTGAAGTCCCTGCAGCTAGAGCAGAGATCCTAATTAACCTTCCAATAGTACAAAGGCTGCAGGAAAAGCAACGGCACTTTCTAAAGCAAGGGAGGCCCTTCCACGTGGGTATCCTGGCAGGCTAATTGGCTGCCCCAGAGCTGGGATCCAAGCAGAGATCCGAGCAGAGCGTGCATTGCCTCCTGCCCATCTGGTGGGGTCGGGAGCGAAGGTAACTCCTGGTACTGGAGGGGGAAGGAAGGAAGATCGGAGCTAACGGGCCTGTGTGAGCAAAAGGAGCTGCAGATAAGAGGACCACGATTTCTATCCTGGCATCCTGTTGCATAATTCCTAGTGCTATTCACCCATACCTGTGAAACCCTGCAGCTGTGTTAATGCCATCATTCTTAGTCTTTCTTGCTCAGTCTCAGCTCCTACAGTGTGATAACAGGCAGTGGAAACAAAGCTATGTGTGGCAATAAATAGCAGTTCTAAGACGGTTGTTTGCAGGGTCCAAGGCCTTCCTGAAGCTCAATGAAAGGATGTAGGAGCTTGACTGTGTTGGTACTATTGCATCCAGACATGTGTCTATGGAAAAATACTTCGGTATTTTTTCAAAATGCACTGAATGGGAGATACAGAAGCAGAATATGCCGGGGAAGAGAGTTCTTTACTATCTTTTTTTTTTCCTTATCTTCCCCCTTCCTACATTCAAGAACAAACCAACTCATCCTCATGCTTTATTGTTCTAAAATGCTATTCTGACCTTTCTGATGATATTGTTAAGAACCAAGATCTGTAGTCTGATGTATTGAAGTGCTAATGATGCATTAGGAGTCATAAAACTGTATTAAGTGCATTAAATTTTGAGTAACTCCAGTAAAAGGCGCTGCGAGGGATGGCTAATCGCTTCGCATTTATGAGTTGTCTTGGAAGTAAATGACAATATCCAGCTGAATCTGCCCGCTGAAATAGCCTAGAAGGAGATGGCATTGCCTTGCAGTGGAAGGCTGGCAGTCCACGCTTGATTAATCTGCTCACACCAAAGTGGCACTGCTCCGTGCTTCCAGCAAGCTTGTAATAGATGAATGCATTAATGAGCCCCTGAGTAACCGAGACAATGCTCGGGGGTCAGGGGATGTGGGGAAGGATAAACATGGCTGACTCAGTTTCTCTTTCTTATATTACATATTTTTTCCAAACTGTGCTTAAGTGATTCCATGTTAAAGTGAGAGTGTTAAAGTGCCTTTCTGCATAACTAACAGTAGCAGAGCTATTTGTGTGGGTTTGACTGGCCGGGTTACTTGGCCTTTTTGTTTCCCTGAACTTTCTTTACCTGGAAAATGTTATGATTTTCAGATGTGAAAGACTGACTCTTGGTTAGCTGTTGCTAGACCATGCTGAGTCTTTGTACTTTAGAGAGAGGCTGGGATCAAACCTCCCTCGGGGCCGGCCAAGTGATCCACTGAGCCATCGTCATCTTTTGTGTGTATTCAATTAACTGGTTGGTAAAAGTGTGTAGAGGCCTCTGAGGGCTGATGACAATTTGTGGTCTAGAAAGTTTGGAAATTATTCTAGCTTTAAGAGAAACAGTTTCAGGAGGCTACTTAGCTTTTGCAGGCTTGATTATCTTTAATTTTCACCCTCTGAATACGTTTAATAAGAAAGGAATTGCAGTTAAATTTAAGCAGACTTTTGCATTCAGGAATTAAATTTCTGTTTTTCTTTCTTGTAGTGGCTTACTGACAATTGTCTTGCTAATGCATTTAAATTCAACTCCTTAAAAATGTATTAACTGGTTTATTTGTAGGAGGTCATCAGTTTCACAATATTGTATAAAACTGAAACCAAATCCTCCTGTGTGCAGCTGCAGTGTTAAATAGAGCATCATTGTCATGTGGTGAGCATGGCTGTCAAAACACTTCGGTCAAAGTGGGTAACATGAACAGTTCTTCTACATTAAATATTTATAGAAGAAAATGCAAACTCAGAAGGCTGCCAGCAGACAGACATACTGCTTAAATACATTGTTGTGGTGGTGAGGGCATGAATCGTTGCGCTGCAGCTTTAGGAAGAAGACAGCGACCTGTTTCTCCTTGCTCATGGGCTCTGCGGTGTGCTTTTTCTGCATGTGAACATATATGAAAAGGAACTGGAAATTTAAAGCTTCAAAAGGCAAACAATAGCTCTGCACAAGTGATTTGCCTGCCAGCGTCCCCCAAAAGGGTCTGTTCTGCTACAGCAGCCACACAAGAGCGCTGCACAAGCCTCTCTTGCATGCCTGGCCTCAAGGGCCAGCACGTCTTTATTTCGGGTCCTCTGGTGCAAACAGGTGGTGAACTACAAGTGGCGAGATGCTGAGGAGAAAACCATGT
>QWTY01007948.1:0-10621 GCA_008033365.1 Pseudorectes ferrugineus
TTTTATTAAAAAAATAGGAAATAAAATAAAACAAAATTAGTCCAATAAGTTATTTTCCATAACTCTCAATACCCACCACTAATCATGACACCTTTGTATGTCTTAACATCTTTCTTTCTTCTGTCAGACAAGTCCTAATTGCATAACATTAACTACTTGCCAGTCTCTTACAACTGCATGAGTTTTAAAGACTTACTAAAATGTAACACTGACAGTCTAAAAGCATGGAAATACGAGGTATTCATCATCAGGAAATGTCAATACTTCTGGCTGTAGCTGCTGATAACAACTGTTTTACTTAAGAACTTTGATCCATTTCATGATAATCGCCATTTTCATAAGCTACTACCTCATGTGATTTCTTCCCTGTTACCTGATGAATGTCTCCATGTTTTCTACACCAACAATCATCAATTTTAACATTTTAATCTTGTACACCATTCACCAATCTCAACACCACTTCTGTTGAGCCTCAAATATGAAGAATGAAATTCTCTGCGCATTGATTTTGCCTTGTGTGCTTTCTACACCATTTGCTTAGTCCTAAAAGGCCATTAATATCTATTAGTATCAATTTGTTCTTTATATTCTATCTCCTCTGAATACAAACTGGCTTTTTAACACAGCAAGACTTCTGCTTTGGTGCACTTTGCAGATAGCACAAACTGTTTCAGAACAATTTTTTCTAAACTCTTTCTCCCAGTAGATTCAGCTACTAACTCAAACTTTAAACACAGCATCACGAAGATTTAACATAAGTACTTGAGGGACTTAGTATCTCAATAAGAATAATTTCAAGTTACTCTTCTACTTTGAAACTCAAGAGTTCTCTTGCGTCATCAGTGCAACAACGAGCTTTACAGTACGATGATCCTGCACAGCATAACGTGTGTAACATTGACAAAGCTTTCAGCACCGCTTGAATCAGATGAGAAAGGAGAACAAAATACATGGAGCTAATCTGAAGCATTTAGCAAACTTGTATATAAAGCTGAAACTTGACTGCAAAGACATAAGATCAACTCAGAGGCACCTGGGCCAAAAACATTAATGGTTTCTCAGAATTTGAAATACTGCTTTATTAAAGTACAGTACTGGGTTTGGATGAGTCCTTTATTCCAAAAAATGTCTCGTGTTACCAATCACAGTACACTGAAGACTGGCTAAGGGCAGAATATATATGATGATATATACAGGCAGAGATAAAAATGTAGGAAGACAAATTCTAATTTTGCCTCAGTCAGGACAAAGTAATTCCAGAAGATGGACACAACAAGGGTGCTGAAACAATGGGCTAACCATTTCAAGGCCCAATTGGTAATTTAATATTTTCCAGTCTTCTTAAAGAAACAAAAAATTTATAAGCTTTTTTTAGGGTTTAGAGTACACATCAGGGCACAAAATCAATTTTACAAAAATTAAAATATTGAAGCAAATAATCCCCTGAAGTCCTTAGCTACTGAAGCTGATACTATACAATTTGTTGTACACTTGAAATCAAGAGCAGAACTGGGAAAGGCAGAGAAGTGCCTGAAGCACTGTAATATTTCCAGCAGCAAGTATCCATGCTGAACTTGGAACACAACTGCACGAGAACTTTATCTACCATGAAACAGAAATTTCAGTTATCTTCTGATACTTGATTGCTTTTCATTTTACATTGCTACATTATTCCAGAAAAGTCAGAAGGTACTGTAAGTCACATAAAATGTTCTTTTCCCTACTGCCATGGGACACAAGCTCTCAATTCTTTACAATACTGGATTAGAAATCTTTAAATATTATTCCCTAGAAGGATGCTGAGAATGAACTTAATCCCGAGAATACAGCTCGTGTGACCTGGAAAGTTAGATTGCTCCGTAAAATTGTTGAGTTCAGATGAAATCCACACACACACATCCCCTATTAAAAGATTTGGATCCTGAAATCACTCCAAAGACCAGCCCTGTTTGGGGTGAACCATTATCAGCTTTATATAAAAACTCCTGCAATAACTGACTTACACCTTTTTAGACAATAAACTTACACTGCTTGTGAATTCTCAACAAAAAGTGAAGTATGGTTTGTAAATGAGCTGATAACGAAAGAAGTTTGGTGGAGTTTTTTTAAAGAGGGACAGATGTACAAATAAAATGTTAATTTACTACAAAAATTCCCTATCACCCTACCAATTTAAATTTTATTTAATTTTTTTAGAATTTATCTCATTCATTTGAATACAATGTTAAAATAATGTATACAATGTTTCCTATCAGGTTATAAATACATTTCCGAAAGAATAATAAAGAGCATAAAGATTGAACATTTAAGTGGTCAAACCTTGAACACATCAGACAGTTGCATGAATATGAAATACAACCTGAGTGTATGTGTTGTAACAGCTTCTCATTACATGTCCTTATACTACACCTATATTCATGGTACATCTCTGTTCTTATTAAGCAGGAAAAGAGAAGGCCTGTGGACTGGGTAAGTTTGGAAATGACAAATATTTTTATAAAATGAGCTGAATATACTTATTCTGAATAAAACTTTTTGGGAAGACATTTAATTATGTATAAATAGCACATAATGAATCTTCATTACCTTTTAAAATAAGCTTCCCTTCACATTTCATCTCATTTGAACATTAACTATGAACACAATTATCATACATCTGTGAAGTCGTGTTTTTCACAATTTTTATGGATCTCAACAAGTGCTCTTAAGAAAACTGAAAGAGAATGATAGCTTCAGATAGCTGCTGTTAGGAAGGCTATTAAGAAAAAAAAGAGGAGGAGATTCTTGCAAAAGTGCCTCAAAAGCTTTGTTTAGTATGGACTAGCTCATTTCTGATTCTGCTTCTTTGAAGTATCAAGGCAATTCCAAGAGGCAATAAAAACTTTTTGGCTTGAGTACCCTGTGTTTTCACTCATAACATCTACACGCACAAAATCTTATCTGGGGGCTCAGGTCAAGCAATTTAGATTCACTTGTTGGATCTTGTTACTGGACAGTGTGGGCACATCGCAAAGGGAAACATTAACATATCACACCTGAGAGAATACATGTTTCTGATAATAGTGATAATACTCATATGTCCTTCCTCCTTGCAACACAGCTGTAAATTTGGGCTGTTGGGTTGCTAAACCCATAAAATGCTTATGATGAAGTGAGAAAAGCAGCACTACAACCATAAGAAACAGGGGAGATGAGGGAGAAGAGTACATTACAACAATATGCTCTGATTCAAGCAGAAGTTTCTGGATAAATTTAGAGCTCGTGCTCAAAGACGAAGACATTGCATTTGTTTTTGAATCTCTGGGTTTCCTTGTTTTTGCTGGGGTGATTCTGTTTACGAATTTTGTTTGCCTGTTTATTTATATTCATGTTCTTTGGCATCCTCAGAATATATCACTGTTTTAGAGGACAGGTCTAATGCTGGCTACCAAGAATCTAAGTATACTTAACAGATGTGAAATTACAGGCTGAATATCATGATAAAAGTAATAAAACCTGCATGGTATTTCCATCCATGTATTTATTTACAAAGAGTTTAACATTATCATTGGCATTTTCTAGATGGAAGAGTGAGATGTAATAAAGAGGACAAAGGAAGCAAGAATGGACCTGGACAGGGAAAGGCCTGTTCAAGGAGCTGACAAGAGCAGAATATTCTAAGACAAATATAAGACGGGAAACACAGGTCATTCACTTCAAACCAAGACCTTGTACTTCTATCTCTTACCCCAACTACAACAATACATAATCCACCTCAAAGGGATTGCAAAGGAATAAGAAAGTTCATACTATAATAATCAGAACACTGATGTGAATCTGTTAGATGGTCTTTGTTCATAACAGATAAGAGGTGAACATGTTCTTAAAACTGCATTTTAAACAAGAAGATAAATAGTGAACCCTGAAGTTTTGTCATATACCACTTCTCTTCACTGATTTTAATACAGGAAAAGTATTTTTTAATATAGTTGCTACTGCTATTGCCATTATTACCCATAGTAAAAATGATCATTTGCCTGTATCTAACTGCTTTAAAACAATGTGGCTTTGGCATCAAGTTTTTAAGAATCTGCCTTGTTCTGAAAGAAATACAGGGGTTTTTTTTTCCTCGAACTATGTATTTTTTAAAAGTATCTCTTGCTTATAGAGTGAAAGTATACAATACAAAAAGCATAAAACCCTCCCCACAAGCAAGTATTCAAGCTCCATTTCTCTTTTCCCCCAAAATAGAAAAATTAAGCAAGAAAAAAAAAAAACAACACTATAACAACAAAAAGGACAACATTTCAAAGTTTCAAAAGTGAGGTAATTAACTATTTTTTTTATCACAAAAGCTTTGAAAGAAACTTCAGGGCAACAAAGACTTCGGCAGATAAGAGTATTCTGCCAGGCCATTCCACACACAGGTTTACTGGAAACAGAAAGCCTCTCACAGCCCCAGATGCACATAACATTTAGAACAGAGGAAGAACAAACCAGCCAATTTCAATTGCTAAACAGCACACGAGAATATGAAAATGTCATCCAGCGGCACAGGAGTCCAGATTCAGAGTATAATTTTACATGTTTAAACTGGTCATTCTCCATGTAGATATTTTGATTTTTAGTTAAGCTAAATTGGGAAAACGTAATTGAGGGACCCATTCAGCAAAGCTGACATACCTGAGTACCAATTTTGTTTTCTCTGTGTAACAGAACACACAGACAATGAAGTCCATACTAACTATCAATTTTTTTTTTTGGCTAAACCTGTCACATGTAACTTTCAAAGAACCTATTTTTATGCAACTTTTCCCCGTACAGCTTCAAAACCTGCATTTATATAGCCTATAGGTCAATACACAGGTCAATCTACTATAGCCACCTACAGCACAGTGGCACCTATACATGGAACAAAACTTACTTTTCCAACAGTCCTTTTTCCCCCAGTGTGATTTTCATGATATTTTAAATGATACTATGTTCTTGAAAAGCATACTCAGAATTACAGCTAAAATAATAAAAACATATTTTGAGGTAAGAAAACAAATCCAATAAATGCCTACCTGAACCCACTGGAGATGAACCAACACTAAGACTTTGTAAACTTCCATTCCTGAGCAAAGTTGGAGATTTTTGAAGACCAGAGCTTGTCACACTTCCTGCAGCAGATGCCACAGATGAAGTTGGGGAAGCAGAAGAAACTGAAAGATGGGAAATACTTTCTTGACTTTTATTTCCTTTAGGTCTACCAGGCCCATGTTTACTTTGCTTATTTCCTTTCCGTTTCTTCTCTGTTACAGTTTCTTCTTCTATTCCAGAAGTTTGAGCTCGTTTGTATGCTGTAGAAGTAAGGCTTGAATTACTTATGTCTCCAGGTGAGCTGTCAAAGTTTTTAGATTGGGAAACAGCTGATGATGATGAAGGGAGACCAATTAAGGAAGTGAAACAATTGACTCCCCCCTCTTGGCTCCCAGCCTCTCCTTTATGTACATCTTTGGTTGAGGAAGCCTGTTGAGAATGCGTGAAACTGTCACTTCGCAGATCTGTGTCTGTAAAACTCAAAAAATCCTGGGGAGACTGAACTGAACTTCCAGAAGATGACTTTATGCTCCCAGGAGTGCCCAAAAAGCTTCCTAAAAAAACGAAAGAAGAAGTACAATTATGTTTTTCCGTGTAGTTGATGAAAACTGATGGGAAGTATTACTATCTTAGAATAAAAAACTTTAATGTGGAAGGACTTTATGAAAAGCATTACCGAGAGCTAAATAATTTATTTTTTAAATAACTCATTGGTTCTCCTGCTGATCTTCACTTTGCTGAATATGATTCTCAGATTCCTGTCTGAGATTCAGATTTGAATCTGGGGCACAGACAAGGTGAAAATGAATAAAAGAAGAGTAACAACTTTGCTGCTTAGGCAACTTTGACAGCCATCATGTTTTGAAGCCGTAACAAACACTTGGTGCAAATTGGAGCAGGTTTTTTTGAACATACACATATATAAAAAGAAGGCTGATAGAAATGTGCTATGATCACATCTGCACTATGCCTGCAATCTTCCTTACCATTCTACCTAAAATCAAGGGTCTGACACGGGTCAAGGGAACAACAATTGGGCTTAATTTTCCCTGGCTGAGGAGGAGTTCCACAGAAGAAGTATTTTTCAAAAGTACAAGAGAGAAAGTGAAAAGCAGTGTATAAAATTGGCATTTTAAGGCTTCTTTAGCACTGTCATAGAACCATAAATATCTTTCGTGTAACAGAATTACATTCCTTCTTCAGTATTTGGAATGCAGTCATTTCATCACTGTATTAGTGCATTCAAGGCAGAAAATGAAGCACTCTTGGGAAATACAAACATCTACTTGCACTGAAATTCACTGATTTTATACAGGTGGGTGTATGTGGGCACTGTTTCACAGAATTCAGACTGATGACAACATCAAGAAAATACTCCTAAATATGACATTAGGTATAAAAAACCCATGTCCTTTAAAAACTAGTGTTTTATCATTAGTACTCCACTAAACATTGTTAAGAATTCCATTTAAAATACAATTTACATAAATACAGCTATTTAAAAAAACCCCACAAAAATATCGTTGTATTTTAAGTAAGTTATATCCACTTAATGCAGCCTAAAAGAAAATACATGCACATAGTAAACATCTATTTGGCCATCTGCAGTTAAGATTTTTCTTTAAGTGAAGAATTCCAGACGGCAATTTTCAAAGTTCTGAGAATTTAAACAAAAAAAACCACTTCCTCTTCTTTCAAGTAAAAAAACCTGAAATATTGAAAGAGTTCTAGACAAATTTACAAGTGTTCACTGCATAAATAAACTCAAAGGAAAATCAACATCGCAAAGTATAAAGGACAGTCAGCTACTAGACACCACAGTGAAAATTACTGAAAATTACTTTATAGAAGGCCTAATTTGTTGTATTTCAAAATAACATGTTTTATTAATTAAGGAATTTTAAAAAAACTTTTAATTTTTTAATCTGTTTTTCAATTCTGATGAAGATGCCATAGTAAAATTTGCTTTTTAGAAGTGCCCATAGTGCACGCAGTGGGTTTTAGCAAGTTCAAAAAGTAGAAGATTTTGTATTACCTAAGGTAAATAAACCTTACATACCTTCTGCTTATATATTTCGATGACAAAAAAATTAAGTAAAAAGGTCTTTCACTCTGAAGAAAATGGTATACTTTAAATATCTGCATCTTGAAAAATTATTGAGGGGCTATTGCATCCTATGCATTAGGTAGTCTAGTTCTGTTCTTTAGCCAGTGCACTGACTAAAAAACATCAGTATTACTCCCTTAAAGAGCTAAGACCTCTAGACTCAAATTCATATTAAAGTTTACCCCAGACTAACTTTTCAGCACATAAAGACACTTCTGTTAGCAGCTAAAGAGAATACTTTAACAGTCTGAACAAAAGCATCAGTTTTGCCCTTTAAAAATGCACAACCTTCTTTTTCGTGTTACAGCAATAAACATTTTTACCCTGAAAAAAGTTGGGTTTTTCCCTAAAGTGAAACAACATCCTCAGTATTGAGGATAAAAGATTAACTACTTTTCAAGTTCTGTATACATAAAATTTCTAATTCATGTCAAAGCAGAAGTTGTGTTACAGCATAACAATCAGTACCTTGCTGAAAAGGGCTAGCTGCAGTCACAGTCGTTCCTGGATTTCTTCCAGCACCAGGCTTTCTTCCCCTCTGACCTGAGCTGTGACCTGCAGATTTCTTCCCTTTGCTCTCTGACCCTCTAGCCTCTGAAGAGTCTTTTCCACTTGAAACATGTGTAGGAACTTCCTGGAAATTTGCATTTGTAAATCGAGCTGAGGTATCTTCCAACCGCTTCAAGGAGCCTGACATGGAGTTGTTGCTAGTGCTCGTGTATGTCTGGCATTTCGAAAGAGAGAAGAAATTAAAGAAACAAGTCACACAAAAAACCGTAACAGCTGTTTAAAAGACCTCATTCTTTCAAACAAACACAGAAGTGTTCAAATACTAATGTAACTAGAAACAGCAGGAATTACAGAAGCTGAACTGTGAAGATTCTCAGCAAAAAACTGAAGTACATAAAACATCATTCTCCGGAAAAAAATGCATAATGGCTTTGGTTGAAATTTTTACTTCACTGAGGTAAATGGAAAAATCTAATGGCTACAGTCTTTATAGTCTATTTAAATAGGATATTGTTATTTTATGCTTAAAATTAAAAATTAGAAACTAAGCTTTTAATGCTTTTCTGAACATACAATTTTTATGCCTTTTTTGTTAAACTGGAAATGTTGTTCCATCAGCAGTGGAACTGTTGAAGGCTTCAGAACCTAAGAACTTGGATTTTTAAGACTTTATAGTCTCAACACCAAACCAAAATCACCTCCCTGGCATGTGAACCATCCCCCACTCATCCAATTCCTTAAGAACCACCAAGTAAAGAAGACACATGAGAGAGCTGACCGAGACACACTTAATTCAAACCCTCTCTCTGACAGGCAGGAAAACACTCTTGAGCTCCCAATGCAAATTTCTTCCTCAACCCCTACCCACCCCCAAGAATTCTGGCCCTTCTCCTACACTCATACACTCTCCACACGGCTTTCAAAAATTTCATCTTTAGGTCCATTATTCATCTGTTAAATTTTGCCAGAATTGTTCCTACTGGTGAACAATAGTCAAAAGAGGTTTCACAGAAAGTAATTAGGTGGGCAGGGAAACTGCACGCACAACATTAGGAAACCATACAAGGGAATATTATTGTTCTCGTGACTGAAAAAAATGTGGGGTTGTGATAACAGAATTTTAATAACATAAGAAAGAAAACAAAAACAAAATCAGGAAAAAGAAAAAAACATTCTCTTATTTATACTCTAGCCACTTAGTAAAATAGCTGTTTAAAGTTTCTTAAAAAAAATATGGATCAAACCTAGAAGCTACTCATCTGTTCAAAACTAGCTTGTCTGTTTTTCAGTTCTTTACAGAATAGAATTTAAAATATTATCTACAGTTACGTCCATTAAAGACCACACAAACACATGCCTCTTAAAATTGAGCATACACACACATTTTCCCTGCCCCAAGTGGGATGCTTGCTGAATTTAGGCCTACAACAGAATGTTTCTTCATCTTTACATAAAGCTTTGTATACCAGCTATACAAAGTTTTCCATATTTTACTAAAATAGCTAAGACATTTACATAAACCTTACTTTTCAGTTGCAAATGACAGAAGACAACTAAATATACAAGCTTTGAGGAAAGCAAATATTTCAATCTATTTGCATACCAGGGCCAGGCAATGACAAGTAGGCATTAATTTGCAAACACTGTGCTGTGATTTGGTTTGACTGCAAGCCTGAATCCCACTCTGGGCAGATTTTGAAGAATATGCATGCACAACACAGTTCTGCTTTGGAAAATTGTGCTCCAACAGGTATTTGAGTTTCAGAAGGTGCTACAAGGTGTACTGAAATCTACATGCTTAGTTAGAGAATCACGAACACCAACATGATGAAATATGCCCTAAGCACAGAGAGCTACTGTCATTTTTACGGCCTCCATCTATCACTCTGTGCGCCCTGAAGAGTTACACCATCCATCTGCAGCAACTCTTAAACCTTCTGGGGATTTACAGTAAACGTGCAATAATCACTCTTGGTATACACAGTGCGTTCCAAGGTTTGAGTGGCCTTTACGCAGACGTATAAGGCAGTAGCCTTGCACAGAGAGGGGAAGGACCATGGCAAGTAATTCTCCACAAAAACGCCAGATGGTAAGAGCAGAGTCCAAGCAAAAACCAACCAACCCAAAAAACCCCCAAAACCAACACTGGGTTTGCATGGCCAGGTTTTGTTAGTGGGGGGCTATAGGGGGGAGTTTCTGTGAGAAGCTGCCAGAGGCTTCCTCCATGTCCGGCAGAGCCAATTCCAGACGGCTCCAGGACTGACCCAACGCTGGCCAGGGCTGAGCCCATCAGTAATGGTGGTACACCTCTATGACAACATATTGAAGAAGGAAAAACAAAAAAGGGTTATTATTGGGCAGATGTTATTGTGGCCAGAGAAGAGCAGAGTGAGAACATGTGAGAGAATCAACTCTGCAGACAACAAGGTCAGTGAAGAAAGAGAGGGAGGAGGTGCTCCAGGCACCAGAGCTGAGATTCCCCTGCAGCCCATGGTGAAGACCATGGTGAGGCAGCTGTGCCCCTGCAGCCCATGGAGATCCATGAGGATGCAGAGATCCACCTGCAGCCCATGGAGGAAACCCATGCCAGAGGGTTTAGGTGGATGCCTAAGAGGAGGCTGTGATCCCTATGCTGGTGCAGGCTCCTGGCAGGACCTGGAGACCTGTGGAGAGAGGAGCCCATGCTGGAGTAGGTTTCCTGGTAGGACTTGTAACCCTGTGGAGGATCCACACTGGAGGCAGGCTGTGCCTGAAGGATTGCACCCTGTGGAGAAGTGATCCCCGTTGCAGCAGTTTGTGGAGAAATCTAGCCCATGGGATGGACTCATGCTGGAGAAGTTCATGGAGGACTGTCTCCCATGGGAGGAATGCTGGAGCAGGGGAAGGACTCTTCTCCTTAAGCAGCTGCAGGAACAACCAGTGATGAATTGCTCAAAACCCTCA
>QWTY01007950.1:0-13852 GCA_008033365.1 Pseudorectes ferrugineus
TCTGTGTCCTTTCTAGACAAGACATGACAGGCCAGAAAACGCATTAGTAAAAAAATCTTTTTAACAATTGGAATAGATTTCAGGGGAGCTTGTGGAATTTTTATGACTGGGATGAATTAGATGTGAATCATCTTTACTTAAGTCAGGAGAATGGATCCACTTACCTCCCAAAGACATTGAAATTCAATCATAGGGCTATCGCTTTTGTTACTTGGTGAAAATAAATATTTCTTGCAACAAGCATTTCTTTCTAATTACAAGGAAAATAGACTTTGGAAATCCTTCAGCTGCCCTATTGCAATTACCTATTATTCGTAAATGATGTTTCATTTCAACAGATACCTGAAATGACACATTTCCAAGCTGATCTGTTTTTGCACTTTTGCAACACAGTCAAATCACTAGAAGTTTTGCTGTACCCTTGTAGATAAAATGCCAGTGGCAAAAAAATTCTGTATTCAACAATTAGAATTCACCTGGTAGAAAAACCTTGGTAAAATGTCCCAAGATGGTAAGCAAACAGAATGAAAAAGTCTAATAAGTTATCCTATCTGCCTTATTTCTTTAATAGTTTTGGACATAAATACTGAATAAAATATTGTTTTTCTCCTTGCCAAGGAAGAAAATTTAATGTTCAAGGAAGCCCCTGAAGTTTATTTTAAATACAGCCTTTTTACATTACTTCTTTTCACCTCTTGACGTTATGGTCAAACGAACATTTCTTTATACATGGTAGTTTTAAAAGTCAGTGCAATCTAATCTCTGACAGCCAGTGGCTGTTTGACCTAGTCCAAAGGAATAACAAACATACAAAACTTTATAACCATGAGCTATAGTAACCGACTTTGAAAAAGACAAAAGAAGAAGGAAAACCAAGTTACTCTGAGTTATGATCCTAGGGCCTGCATTTCATGTTATAAATTGTGGTGAATAAATAATAACATTTGTGGTAAGGAAGGCTAGTTATTAACTGCAGTTTTTAATCTGTAAGACATCATTTATTATTCGTATACCAGAGGGTTTAGGATGTGGTCCATATTTCTTTTTGAGAGATAAAATCTCCATGCTGTAATGTTTCAAGTCCTGTATACTTGTTGCGCAATGAAAGGTTTAATAAAACATTGAGAAAGAGAGAAGCAATTAGCTGAGCTGTCTCTAGAGCTTGAGGTGTATTCTCAGAGGTTAACTCTGTCCAGGAGCTCTAGCTCTACATGGAATTGGAGTCAGTTAAGAAACATTTAATTAAATTAATCTTTTCTGAAAAATTACTAGTTTTCTAAAATCATAACCTTGCATAGGAACAAAGCATTTTTTGGTAAATTTAGACTGAGAAGCTTGTCTCATGATGAAACATATAGGTACAGGGAAGAAGGGAAAGCATATACCCCCAAAAATATCTAATACCCTCATCTGAAGTGCGTTATGAAGGAAAGCATTGAAATGCATGTCTCCATCCTTCAGAATCAAAGAAGAGTACTTGGTACTTTATTGTACACTCTAAAGTCTCTAATTCTAATCCTGTAATTTTATGAGAATTTAGCAGGCAACCTACTTGAAGCTAAGGACTCTCTAATGAAGTGTAACATTAGAATAAGGACTTTTAAGTGTCAATGTAAAAATACCATGATCCAGAAAAACAATGTCTATGCGGTTATTCATGAACAAACTTTGTTTTCTTTAAAAGATCTTCTCTTAGAAGTCCTTTTCATACTGTGGTTCCTTCCTCACATACCTCTAAGCTGAAATTTAATTGATTGTGATTGCTGAACGAGTGTCTCTGGTGAGTTTGAAGTCTTGCTAAGAGGCAGCTGAAAAGCGACTTGGTTTGATTCTGAGAAAGGAAGATACTACCTGCCAGTTCCTAATCCTATGGTTATAATAATTGACCTGCATTTAAGAAAGATATCACTTAAGTTGAATATGGTAAATTTGCTTGAGATCCAGAAGAAACAATAATACATGGTGAGAAAGATGAATGGACTAAAAGTATAGTGACATAATACATGACTTACCACAGCTGTTTGTATTTGATACCCGATTCATTTGTTGTGACTTACCTACCCCCTGTCCAGTAATCCATGTCTGCCCCACCCCATTCTTCCCATTCCAAACCTTTAAGCAGCTTTCAGAGAGCTGCCATATTTCAAGAACAAACACTTGTCACAAAACTGCTGTTTTTGCTGCTACTGGCAGCATGAAGAAAGAAGCACATTTTTCACGGGGTCAAATGTTGAACGCAGGTACTTGCAGTCTGAATCATCCTCTAGTCTACAGCACCTGAGTTTCTCTGTACAGCCGAAGAAGCGTGGGACTCAACACAGAGGGACAGGCAAATGTATGAAAATATCATTTTCACCTGACTGGCTGGCCTGCCTTTTAACATGGAGTGTCACTAACAGAGACTGCTTAGGTAGGTTTTACAGCTGTGCAAATCTTCTAAGTAAGAGGGAAACTTGTAAAATATGTTCTCCTGGTGATGTAAGCAGTAGACTGAGGTAGGTCTTCAGGAATGAAAGATGATTGAACTGAGTCATGTTGCTATGGTCAGACTTTCATCCACTAGTGATATTCTAGATAGCGACGGATAGTGACAGGCTCTGCACGACATCAGTGGTGGGGGGGTACTCATTTAATAAGTAGGCTGGAAAATTATTTACACTTTGTAAAATCTGAAGTAGGAGTTACACGTTGCTGTAAGAAATTTTCCTGATTGCTTGATTTAACTACAGATTTCAGAGTTCAAACTTGTAGCCTTAGCTGTTCGGCTTTGCACACGGTAGTGAGTTATTTTACTGGTAGTCTGGATAGCTCCAGCTATAATATAAATACTAATAACCATTATGATAATTAAGTTTCTTACTAGTAATATGAGCAACTAACACAAAATTAACAGGACGGAAGAAAAAACCCCAAACTTACCAGCCTTTTAAAGTAAAATGTTTGTTCTACCAATAATGTTATTTGAATAAGTAGTTTGTGTATTAAAAAATATTTGCATGAAACACAGCTGTTAAGGCTTTCAATTGAGTATTAGAATGAAATTAGGAAACAACATTTGTTGAATCTCAATGTAGTAAAAACTGCTGCAAGTACCAGTAACATTCATTCACGGTAGTAAAATCTAACTCTTCTAACAGAGTGAAATTCATGCTTGTGCAGATGGCTCCCACATGGCCCATGCCTCATTTAAATCCCTCTTAATCCCTCTTTCGAGAATTCAAGTTGGATTTGTGCAATTCATAGTCCTTGCAGTGACCCTCTGCCTATAGTGAATTTTGTGCTGTGCTGCCATTTTATTTATATTGCCACTTCAAGCTGCAGTATGTTTACCAAATTAACCCTGTATCCCAGCATAATTCAGTCAGACCCCTCCAAAGCTGTGAACACCGTTACTTTTACCTTGCTCTTCTTCCTCTTGCGTCGGAATCGCAGAAGTTCTTTATGCTGCCTTGACACAAAGTTTACAGCTGCATACTCCAAAAGTGCAGAAAATACAAAGAGCAGACACACCGCCATCCAGATGTCAATGGCTTTGACATATGACACCTATGAGAGGAGACAGGAGAAGCCTGAGCACGTTAAAACCACAGATGCGAAGTTTGGTATTTCATGTCAGGAGGAAGTGCATTAATGTCTCCACATCCCAACAATACTTTTATCAAACAAAACAGAGCATGGAAGTTAGGTAATAATAAGAACAACAATTCGATCTATAAATGTTAGGTTTTTGTTAAAAAAGTTTACTCTTTTACAAAATGTGTTTAAATCATTAACAGTTCCTTAGAGTGCACTGTTTATTACATCACAAACCAAATAATCCTCAAAAAACACATGCTCTTCTATCATTTGTCCCACTGAGATCTGTGAATGACACTAAGGAAGCAAAAAGCTTGTAGTGGGACCAGTGGGAATTCCTGTATTAAAACAGATGTGGCCAAAAGTTCCTGGAATAAAAATTAGGTAGAAGAAAGGAGATAGGTGTACAGGTCTGATGTGTTCATTCTCTGCTAATATAGGCACAGTAAATCAAATGTATAGTTTCAAATTAGTCCTGTAGTTTTGACACAGAGAAAATACTAAAAATCAGATACAGATTGGAGCTCATTGCAATCCTGTATTGCCAAGATCAAATGCAGGACACAATCTGAACCAAGAAAGTAGGGCCTAGTCCATCTCTGCAGATTTACAAGAGCTTTTTTATATAAGCAAACATTGCTAACTTCAGGCCTCAAAATGTGACAAAAATCATCTTCAGCTCTCTGTTAACCTCTTAAATTTTTGTTTTTCTGGGTTTTTAGAGCATTCCATTTTATCTGTTGATGCTAACTTTGGATGCATTCAGATTCATATATTTGAGACGCAAAGCATGCTCAACTCCGTTAGGGATATATATTTTACTTAAAAAAAAGTTAATTAGAAAACCTAAAAGTATCATGTTAAAACTAATACAGAAATAACTTTGTGTATTTTTATTGTATACATTTTACTTTTATTAGCTGCAATGGTACATGAAGATGGTCAAGGAATAAGCCTTAAGATGAAACAGAAAATATTTAAAGCAATTACAATTCAGAAAACTGAAATAGTTAATCATAAAAATAAACTTTAAGTGACTTACATTGTGTTGAGAATCATTTTTATGCAATTGTTTGGAGCTGTTAAGGTTCACATTTTTCTGCATTTTAATATAAATGTGTTTGTAACTAGTGAGCTAATTAATAATTTAGGCAGTTTTGAGAAAGGAATATAATTGAGAATCTATGGTGAGAATCTATGGCCTTTAGAATTTCAGTCATATCTGCTAGCATGTCATCAGATACTGGGATGTGAAAAAGGATGAGCCAGTCAATTGTTAAGCAGGGTTTATATAATACTGAATAACATGGTTTCACTGCTTGTTAAGGTTTATGGAATTAACTAAATATGTGGTTGGCTAAATACTTGAGAAAGGGAAGAATTAGAATATAGGGAGAATCAAAAAACCTCTAAATATTTCAAAATTATTTATCTGTTTAGAAAATGATTGGATGCTAATAATTAAAACACATAAGGTTGATTGAAAGTGTTTGTCACATAACATTATGATTAATATAGTACAAGCAAAGGAAATTTTGCCTACCTTTGGAAGAGATGCTCGTGAACCTGAGCTTTGTGTTGTCATGGTCAGTACAGTTGTTATGCCTAAAGCCACTCTGGCTGGAGCTGCATCCATATTGATCCAGAATGACACCCAGGAGAGAATCACGATCAGGAGGCTTGGTATGTACATCTGGATGAGATAGTAACCCATCTGCCTCTCAAGGTGAAATCGGACTTCGATACATGTAAACTTCCCTTTTTACAACAAAGAAGAAATATTCAAGAGAAATAGAATGTTTTTACTGCCAACATCTAGTGCACACTCCTAAAGAATGTACGCTATGTCAAATATATTTGTTCCCTAGAAAAAGATTTATGTTTTGAATTCTCTACAGTGATTTTTAATAAACACAGTCCCCATTATGACAGGAGTATCTACTGAAAAGAAAAAGGGCAGAAAACCTGAAAAATTAAAAATTTGATAAGCTCTGAAATTCTTATTTTCTTATAAAAAACAAACTGCAATTCATTATGACAATACTCATAATATGTACTCATAATCTCATGATGTGAGATCACACTTTTTTGCCACTTATGATTTGGAAATGCTTCTGTGTACAAAGAAAAATGTTTGCTTCCCATTGTATAATATCTTCTTTATGTTTTGGTTCAATTTTAAGCTTAATTTTATTTTTATTAAACAAAAAATTGGGAAAAACATAGTGAGATCAGTATGGGCATTAGGTTATCAATAAGAGACTCTGCTAAATCTCTCCCTGTGTCCCCATTCAAACTGTTCCAGCTCATAAGTGAAATGACCAAGTTTCAAACACAGATTGAAGACTAAAAAAAAACCAGAGATTAGGAAACTTTTGGAAGGTAATTAAATGACCTAGTTTTATCTAGGTACTGAACATAAAGCAACTTCTACTGACTTAATCAAACCAGAACAAAAAAAAAATAAAATCTATTGTTAGCTCATAAAAATTCCATAAACCCATAATTTTTTATTATCCAGGCTGTTGTGGGGTTGGATTTTTTTTCCACCCCGTAATCTGTAGATTATTTCGCAGATCTTGACCTGGCCTCATTAGATTTTCTAATTCTGTTCAATGGTCATATTAGTCACACAAGAATGGTGCTGAAGGCAATGCTGTTACTGTAAGTGGTGTATATATAAAAGTTTCTCACAGCAACAAATACACATAACTCAGTTTTCTTCCTTATTTTGAGTGAAAATATTTCCTAATCCTAAATTTAACAAGGAAGGCTATATAGTTATATATTTCTTAAGTGGTATGAAGCTCTTTGGTTATGTTTTCCACTAGTCTTTGATAACTATTTTCCTAACCAACTTTTACTTGCCAAAATGCCATTTTATACAAAATTTTTCCACATTAAAAAAAAAAAAGCAATTAATAGCGGTTTGATATTTATCAGATTAAAAAAATTATGTAATGGATTTATGAGCTTATCCTATACTAATATATTGTGTTTTATGCTGTGACAATAGTGTTAGGCATACAGAAATGAACTTCAGATAAAGTCAAACTGAAGTATTTTTATTCTAGGGATATTAAGTGCTTCCAAACTTCATTATTTTCATAACATTTCTTTTAACAGGCCACTAGTTTTTCTACAATGCCATAATGAATGTAATTTTATGACATTTTTATTCTGCTGAGGCAGTAAAAAAAGATCAGAAAGACATTTGTTACGATGTTCAATTTTAAGATTACATTTTGCATCTCAGGAGTTTTATATCTGCAAGCTCAATTATTAGTTCCATCCCTAATTGCCAGTGTTTTCTGAATCCTATCTACACTCCCAAAATCCGTGTCCCAGATCCTGGCTCAACCATCTGCTGTCCCAGCTTCAAGACTGATTTCTGCCTCAGTCACGGGACGAAATCCTGATTTAAAAAAGTGAATGGGAATTTTGGTGTTTACTTCAGAAGAGGCCAGGATATTCCCCTACATTTCTCTTCCATGGTCTTCGAAAGGATACCTATGTAATTTAGTCTTTCACTTAGCAGTTCAGTACACCCCACATAATCAGAAGTTCTGCACTGACTGGCCTTTGTTGGAATCATATTCTTACTTCAAACTGGTTCTTACCCTGAAAATTTCTCTTTTTTTTTGTGACGTTCATTCTGTTAATTCAGCAGCCTTGGACAGCAGCAGTCTCTGTCTCATACATCACAGTAAATCGTGCTGGTAAGGAGTGACAGAAATGCATCAGCTCAATCTACGTCTAAGCAAAGCCATTATATTTGGCATCGTATCAGTAAGAATTGTTTAGCATGCAACATTTTCTTCTTATAGGGTCCTATATTCTCCTTTCAAAATAAATTAGGAAGGAAAACTAAGGAGCATCAGAGCGCATAATATATGCATATGCATATACGAAGTGTCAATAAACATTAGCTATTGTTTGTATGTTGGTTTTTTTCCATTCAGAGAAATATGGGATAAGAGAGCTGAGGTTCTTTCCTGAGGACTCCAGTGGACTTGAACTATTACAGACCACTCAGCACAAAAATTCTGTGGTCCCAAACAGTGAACAGTAAATAATATAGTAGCTCTGATATGGATTATTTTATGTGGTTGCAAATTTGACAGATCTAACTGAACTAAGGAGAAAGAGAAGAATGGTTGTGAGCAACAGAATCCTAACAAAATTAAAGAGATTCTAAATGAAAGAAGTGCAAATGGAATATATTGTAACCACAGGAAAGGAAAGAAAAAAACAGGGATAATGAAGAGGCCAGAACTAGGACTGAATGATGTGTCAGAGGAATTATACGGAACCATTTTTTTGCTTGGTTCAGTATTTTTGTAAATATCTTTTGTCAAGGAAAAAACCCCTCAAAACCTATAACACCAAGACCAAACAAAAAATTGAAAAAAGAAAAAAAGAAAAGAAAGTGGAGCGTGTCTCAAAGTAGAAAAATACCTTTGCTTAGCTCCACAATATGTGTGACTTAGAGTCCTGCCTTTTTCTTAGAGCCAGCAAGTTTATGGACTGGCCAGGTACATATCCAGTGCTTCCTAGTCAAGACTACTGTGTTCCTCTCTTGCAGTACAGCACTGAAAAATTAATATATAGCAACTCCCCGGGAAGACGGGTGACTACCCCGTTAGACACTCTTCTCTGTTGCTCCACTACTGAGTATTGGAGAAAGGCAGCAGATGGAAGTCAGTCTCAGCACTGCGGTTGCAGCAGTTGCTGGTCTAAGTGTGAAGAGTTGATGTTTGCTTTTGCCTTTCCTGACTGAAATCAGAACCACCTGCATAAACTTGGCTAATGAAGCAGAGTGGAAAAAGAAAACACTTGCACTAGCAGATGTGAGCTTCAGCTAGGAGGCAGCCAGCAGAGGCTGTGCTGTTTTTTCCCACCTGAAGCAGCATCCAGCTGTGGGCCTCCTTTCACTTCCTGTATTCCATTTCAAATTCAAAGCCAGGTTAGCTGTGGTTTAATCTATTTGACTGGATGCTTGAATGGATCGGAAGAGACATACCCATAAAGTCTTCTCAGCTGGGGAATGAGATAGACAAGCAACTAAGAGCATTGCTCTAATAATTCATTTGCAGTACATGAAAGGTAAGCTCTAGCTCATTTTGATATGCACTGTGAATGTTACAGAGAGTGCCTAGCAGGAGGATAGGAATCCTTTGAGGTATTGTGGTTTTTCTGAGCTGTGCAACAAATTAAGACCTGATGGTAGTTTCAGATTAAAGCTAAATATAAGTGTGCACAGAATCCATAAAATGGATTTTTGTAATGCACAAGAAAGAAAAACTATTGAGGGCTTCCTAAAAGAAATATTTTTTCCTGAATTGAGGTTACATTTTCTGTGTTCGTAAGTCTAGTCTAATCAGGGATTTAAGTGCATGAAAGGTGCCAAAAGTGCTGACTTGATGAACGTTGTACCTATGCATGTGAAGTGAATGTACTGGTGTATAAGCATGTGATGGTGCATTTTTGTCTCTTACCCATATTCTTTGGTAACAACAATGTTAGAGCTGCTGAACTGGCATGAATTCCATATAATGTCCAGGCTGAAACCATTCATGTAGTGAAAAAATATATATTGTAGTCAGTCTAAAAGATTTTTCTTTTCCCCAGAAAGTATAAATTGCTTTTCTTTGGAGTCAGTATCTAGATCCCCTGCATTTTTTGCTGTTGTTTCTTCCACGGCCAACTGTGAGTAACCCAAAAGAGAGCACTTTTCTACTTCAGGTCATCTTCACACTACACAGCCTCCTCTGACTGTGGCAGGTGCTGTTTAAAACATGGTCTATGCAGGCATCAGTATGCTTGTGTCATTAAAAGGTACTGTCAGTAGTGTGGGATGTGCAAGGGAAATCAAGCATAAGTAGTAAATTCAGGCCATAAAGAGTCCTCTTTTTATAGTTTCATCTGTCTCAAACTGTCCCAGAGGTAAGAGTTGGTAGGACTTAAAAATATTTGTCTCCTTTTAGCAGCCCTTAAGATGTCTTTTGGGGAAAGCTTTTCTTACTGTACCTCTACAATGTCATAAAAATGTTACAATTCCCAGGAAGGCTGAGTAGCTGTTTCTGAAGCTATACAGAAAGTTTTAATAAGGGAGAATTACTTCAGGATTCTGAGTCAAGGAAATAGTGCGCCTGAGAAATAATTAAGAAGGGACTAATAATTATTAAACTACTATGGAATTAAAAATTAATAGCATAATAAAATATGAAATGAATAAGTATAAACAAACAAGAAAAGAACTAAGCATGCAGAGTTCAGCTGTTAATCCATGCAGAATGGAGAGTTATCTGCTGAAGGATCTTGACACTACTCTAGATAGTAGTAGATGGTAGTCTGACCTTGTAATTCTAATAAATGATTTACTGTGAAATATTTTATGGATATAGAGAGGACTGTGGCTTAAAGACTACATACCTTAATGAAATTACATGAATCTATTTACTTAAAATAAGAATCTTATGCTTGCTGAACAGAGATGATTTAAAGCTTAGCAACACTGAACTAAGTTAAGCAAATCTGAATAAATCTTTACGGAGCTCTGTGGAATATGCGTTTTGGATATGGGATGCAGATATTTCATATTCTGATTCCAGCACATCTGTCAATATGGATGTAGACTACACAATTCTGATTTTACCAGTGTCTGATAGCCAACAAGCAGCCAGTCTAGCAGCCAAAATATTGCTAGCTATGGAGATTTGCTAACAGAATCCTGGGGCAATTGGACTGTGATGTTGTTCCTCTGCTACAACACTTCATTTTTCCCCTTTAAAAACAGCTAGAGACAAAGACTTAGCATGAAATTAGATACTGAGAGACAGCAGGAAAGGAGAAAGGGAGAGTGAGACTACTTCAGAGGCTAGGATATGCTCAACCTAAATGGCTGACTTACGTAGATTTAGATCTCTTAATACAAGAGAGAGCTTCTCCCACCTGTCTGTCTTCTGGAAAGTCATTTCTTAAGCACCTCAATTCCTCTACTCTACATATCTCCATAGAGATCCTAAGTTCAAAATGAGCTTGAAAATTGCATTAGACAGAGTATTTACCTCTCGGTGTTATTCTAAACCTCTGCTGTGTTTTACTTTTTTAGACTTGCAAAAACCAGAATTTGTCATCTTATGTGGAAAAGATAACATATTGCAAAAGCCAGCTGACACGCTTTTCTCTATAGAGATAAAGGTAATAACAGTTCTTCTCAAGACAAAAGTTAAAGACTCTTCTTCCAAAATGAAGCAATAGGCGGACTCAAGAAACAGATTTTGTATGGATTGATGTAACATGGCTATTGCACCTTATGCCTTCGGCTGTTTTCTAATGTTTAATACCTTGGATTCACTGGTTCTTACTAAATGGTTGTCACTGCAATGCTTTGAGTATTCCTATCTACTCTCTGTACAAGGACAAATAGTTACTCAAAACAAGTGTCTGTTGCAGGACAACCCACACTGAGAACAGTTCATGACATGTAATACATATTGCAAATATGATCTTACTGCAGACCATCACAGACCTTCCCTTTGCTGTATTTTTCCAGCCCTTCCATAATGCTGGTTCTGGCACTTGTGTCATCCTGAGTTGGGAAACTTCAGTGTGCTAGGTAGTAGAAAGCTAGTCCTTTAAATACCTGTGTGTTAAAGCCCCAGACAGATGAAGTTTGATCAGTATTGTCCTGAGACAAAATCGTTCATCATGTAATTAATTAAGGCTTTTATTAAGGGTCCTGCATACATAAACCCTTATCTTTTATCTAGTACACAGGGTGGGATTGCCAAAGGTTATTGCCTTTAGTGAGAGTGTGGCCATTGACTCCAAGTGCCTTCAGACAAAATAGATTGGTGGAAAAAAAAGAAAGCCCCCCCAAAAAGACTTTTTATTTTTAAAGTTATTAATGTTGAAACGATATTTTCTGAGGACAATTTTATCTTCTAACTGAAAAAACTGCTTAGCTGAAAATAGACAGTCTCAGGAGGAAATAAAACTGTACTGCCATAAGAGGGATCACATAGACCACCAGCACTTTCCTTTTGCCTTTTGTTGTGTGCTTTCTTTTTCTCTGCATCTGCTAAAATAAGATTGCAATTAACATCTCTTGGCAACAGCATGTTACTTATAACACTGCAATCAGAATAGAGGATGATTTTCACAGAGAGGATGAAGGAGAATGAAATATATAAACTGACTCTTCCATGAGGCAATACTGTCCCTTTTACTTTCTCTCCTGTTTGAGTCATTATCAGAATCACCACAAGAAAAGCAGTCTACTTGATTTTACCTTGTTCAGTAAAGACATTTCCTTTTTATTCTTCCAAGAATGTGATACTGTCATTTGAGAGGAACTCTGCTTTGTTACCGAAATACAACTAAATGCTTTCTGTTCCTTTGCCTTCCAGTGATAAAATTTTTTAAACAAAAAATAAAATTCATAAATTATGTGTATGCAAAGCTCATTATTTAAAGAGATTGTACCTATAAAACTGATTACATTTACGTAAATTTAGCTGAAATTATTTTCATACCTTTCTAAGAAGGGGTCAAGATAATAAAAAAGCACTTGGTAAGTGCAGTCTCCAGAAACTTTCCAATTTGCACTTTAAAATAAATTGTAATTTGATTGTATTTTGCTGATAAAAGCTGCTTATAAAAGTACTCGTTTTTTCCTCATCATAAAATAGATAAAACACTGTATCTATCTTCATACGGCCTGAATAGAAATAATGATTTTCCAGCATCTAGCATATAGAAAATCACTCCTATAGTCTCAAAAAGAGTGATGTAGGTGTTTGCCAACACAAGTAAGGGTTTGAGTTGTTGTTGGCAGGGTAAGGCATCAAAGTTATGTCTCCTTTAATCACTGTCATTATCAAGCTGGCAGCAAAATGGCTGAATATAAGGCACTAGGTCAGGTGAAGGTGAGACTTAGAAGGGCCACAATCTACAGGTTGTTAAGCAACTTTTTTGACTGTGGGGGAACAAATGGGATCATGACAAAAAATTGTGTTTGGGATGTGCATATTAGGAAGTCAAATGGGGAGTGTGGAGTTAAGGAAAGGTGCTGTTCATCAAGATCAAAATTATCAGAAATGGTTGCATACAGAGTCTACCAGTTCTGGTGGTGAGTGTAGCAATCATAGCTCCACTGTTTCCAGGACCACTACATCCAATTCTTTGGTCCAAAAGGCATTATTGGACCTAAGAGAGTTCTGAGCAGCATCACTCAAGTGCAGGTGTAAAGCATTATCCATGATGCAGGAATAAAGCCAAGACTCATTTGTGCCTGTTAGCCAATGCTATTATGTATAAATTCATGCTACTGTATATTGGGCTTTTTGCAGCTGTGATTGAAATTATCTGTGATTGAAATAAAATTTAGGTGTTGCATAACAGGCCAGGGAAGCAATTAATGTCACATAGGAATGCGGCAAAGCAAGACCATCCTTGTAACGTAAATGGTTCATATGTGATTTTTCTGGTTGTTATGATTCTACTTCACTTCCCAAATTGGTCACTGCAGATATGCCTGTGGATGCAAAACATGAAAATTACCAGAAATGTTGTTGTGTCACTTCAGAACACAAGATTTGATGAGCCATTTTGCTGTACTGTTGCTGAAACTGTTATGTCTCTATATTTAGACACAATTTATTTTCTGAGCTCTGGTTACAGTGAACCATTTTCAATTGCGCATGAAACACTGATGAGCTTCCACATACTGTCCTGAAGCTTCATGTTAATTTGCTTCACAGGGAGAATTTTGGGATTTTTTTTCTGTTTTACAAGATGTCTCAGAAGAGATTTCCATCCTGTGTTGTAACTACATTTAATTTGAAAACTCTTCTTTGGTCACTTACTGCATACCAGCTGCAGTTGCTTAGCATTATTTTAAGAATTCATTTTATCTAATCTGTCAAATGCCAGAGAAACAGACTTCACATCAAGTTTTGAAAATTTCTTTTTTTAAATTTTGGTTCTTGTGGAGTGTCCTAAAGGCATATCTGCCTGCAGTACCTCATTGCAGAAGCCTTAATTACTGATCATATATCCAAATGATATAGTGAAAATACTTGTTGTTGTCTTTTAATATAATGTTTATGGGGTTTTAGCCTACAAATGGTAGTTAATAATACCGGTTGTAACAAAGAAATAAAAGGAATTCTTACTCTCCTAGAAACCAAACCCCTCTAATCTGATTAAATTTGCTTCATACCGAAGATTTGAATTAAAAAAAAATACTTTGGAGAAAATACTGTTATCT
>QWTY01007952.1:0-15428 GCA_008033365.1 Pseudorectes ferrugineus
TTTCTTCAAAAGTGTGCTACGTCTTGCCCTTTTTTGCATGAAATTTCATCTGTTGCTCTGCTGTTCAATTGTCTGCTCTGATTGCTATTTAGGTCCTTCTCATGTTCCTCCTGATCTTCTTTTGATGTAATAG
Organism: Pseudorectes ferrugineus; assembly: GCA_008033365.1. Taxonomy (NCBI): domain Eukaryota; kingdom Metazoa; phylum Chordata; class Aves; order Passeriformes; genus Pseudorectes; species Pseudorectes ferrugineus. The sequence continues at coordinate 134 of QWTY01007952.1, forward strand.
CTGCATTTTTATGTGTTTTGACACTGACACTCACCACTGAAGTAAAACACATAGCAGATGGGAAGTCTGCAGATGCTTCCCACTGAATTACTCTAGGTTAGATATGCATTTAGCATGAATGGCTAGAATGTTGAAACTGTCCCATAAGAAGAGAGGTTAATAACCCAGACAGACCGAAACCAGATTCCTATGCCTCACTCTTTCCCCCTTTTTCCAGTACTGCATCTGAGGTAGAACACAGATAATTTCTGTGGGGAGAGAAGTTGTCTTTTACTTGTTCATAAGGATATGGTGTCCTGTGAATTGAATGGGAATGTCCTAAAAACTTGACAATAGAAGGAAATAAAATGCTGGGGGGAAAAATGCATATAAAAACTAGAAGGGAAGAAAAAATGTAACCTGCTGGAAGTTGGTACCAGAGAGGGAAAACAGGCATTTGTGTGAACCATGACTCAGGTACCACTCCTGGGCTTGGGCACAAAGTGAAAAATATCATTATGGAAGTATTTTATGTACTTCCCTAAACACAAAGGAATAGGCAAAGATGGATATATTTATATATGAACATATAATCAAAGGTCATATCCAGCTTTAATTAAAGTTTAGCAGTCATATATAGTATATTTCTTTCTAATTCCCTTTGTTTAGTGTAAGCCTATATATTTTATTGTCTTGGCACTATAATAAAACAACTAACCTTGTTAAAATACATATCTTTGTCTGTGGAAAGTACTCCGTGTGAATATGATTTTCAAATTTCAAATTTAAATCATCTGCAATGATGCTCTTCAAGGACAGAAGGGTTAGCTGGCACATGGGTGGGAGAAGAGTTGCTCATTAGGGAAGGTTTGTTATGTAGTAACGTATAATTAAGGTAATGGTCACAGCTTGTGTGACAGCAAACACTCTGGCAGTTGTTTGATTGCTGTCTGGGTCAGGAGATCAGTGCTTTCTACAAGATGTATCCACATTAGTGTGTTAGTGGACAGGTTAGAAAGCAAATTACAGCTGCCTTTCTTAGGCATATTACTGTTGAGGCTCATTGTTTTGGGTTTTTTACTGTATATCAGCAATAATATAGCTTCTGAAGACTGCGTGTGACAGGTTAGGCGTTTTATCCTTTGAGTAAACAGTAATCATGGTGTGAAGAAAGTGGGGCATTGGAGATTTTTCCCATTCTTTGAGATTTCCATTCTTCCTTTCTAGTTTGCTCCAAGGGCTCTTTGGGGATACATATATTAAGCCCTTTAAATAGTTCATAATAAATCTTTGTCTCGGGTTGATTCTGACAGTTTTTTAAAGAGTCTTTTAAGAGACAATCCTCAATCATTTGCTAATCCATGGGGTGATCTTCAGACTTGGAGAAAAAAGAAACAGTTCAAGCTCCAGGATTGTGAAGATACAATGTAGAAAAATTTTAACTCAGAAAAACTCAGAAAATACTGTACCATGGAAATTTCACCAATCATACCGTGTTTTGCCTGTGCCTAAATGCTCATTCTCCAAGTTACTCAGTTTGCAAACACTGAAGGAAGAAAAATGGATTACCAAAAGGAAGAACAATTTTTATTGATCACCTTATTCCTATTATCATGGGTCTGGCCTTGTTCTGCTTAGTGCTTGAATTGAACGGGAATTATGAGGAAAAAAAGTCATTGTTCCCACTGTTAAAATAAAGCCAAAAAATACCCCAGAATTCTATTCTGTTGTTTACCATTCAAGCCTTGTAATAAATATGCCAAAATATCTGCAGTGTGGGCTGATTTTTTAACGTGCTGTTTCCTGTGTTATATGACAGGTTCTGATTATGTCTGTCAAAAGCCTTCTTAATTCCACAGTGCAAAATAAATAGATAAAGGCAGAAAATATAATAAAAGTAAGATGGCCAGTCCACTTGACATTTGTTTTACTAAATAATTTGAATTAATAGTTTTCTAAGAATAATGCATGGCTGCAGCTCACAACAACTACCCCTAGGGGTTTTTTCTTCAGCCGCCTCAAGTCTGTCATTTTTGGAGATACTTGTTCTCAACTCTTTTTGAATTTCAATGGCATAGCACTTGTCATTATTTTCAGCTTTTTTATAAATTCTGCGTAAGCAAAGAAATCTGTAAGTGCTAACTTATCTGTATAAGAACTCTCTTGGTGTACCTTAGGAATATTGTTGCCGTATTTTAATTTAATATGCTGCCCTGAGGAGAAAATACTGTAACAGGAACAAGGAAGCAGTTCTAATAAGAGACAAAGTCATAGAGAAACCTGGGCAGTTGGGTCTCATACCCTTTCTTCAGCCAGGAATGTGTGTTGGAGGTAAGGGCTGCTGCTGAAAGCACTACCAGCTGAGCAGTACATCCCAACAGCATCAGCTACCTGCTATGCCAGCTGTGCTAGCAAATCCCTCAGAAGCTGCAGGATTAGCAGCCTGTCTGATTCATCTTAGCCTGGACCAGGTCATAGAGTGTCTAAGTGACAGATGAGAAGGGACAATTGCACAGAGAATCTTGTGATGATGCTGTTAACAGCATTCTGAGATACATTTGGATTCACAGTGTTGAGGACATAAGTATTTTCATGTTTAAGTAATAGTTATATTTTGGGGATATTTTTAAGTGCTACTTGTTTGGCAAAGTATGAGAAGGGCTATATTTCTTCATTGTTTCCATTATTCTTTTTATTGAAAAATACCAGTGTTAGTTAAAACTGGTTTTGAGAGGGATAAGTAGATTCTGAGTAGGCAAAATTATGTTTTCTTACAATTTAAAAGTGTCACTTGACTGTATGCTGAATTACGAAGCCATGACATGGTGCTTAGCACCATACCTATTGCCACTCAGTGTCCGGTGATGAAGTTATCTGTAAGCAAAACATTCTTCTAGACAATTATACATATTTTCCCTTGACAACATATGGTGTGTAACTTCAACTTGCTTGTTTGAGTTTTTATCATTGAACCATTCTAAATTAGCTAAAAATTTGTTTTATAAAGGAAATTATGTCTTGCCTTCCATGCTTCAAAATATTTATAGAGTACTAGTTTGCATTTGACAGACCAATATGCATTCAGATAAGGTTTAAACTTGGAAAGTGGAACAGTTTGATAGAGCCAATATGATTGAAATCCAAAGAAGAGAATGGAAACCTCTTTGCGGTGTTAAGTAGTTGTTCACTGTTAGCAAAGATGAACCCAGATACTTGCCATGTTTGAAAACTATAGGAGATCAAACCATGCCACAGTCTTACCACCCTCTTTTTTCTCCCTTTTCAGAGTGTGAACAGAAAATGGTAGGTCAGGTGGCCCTCCCTGTTTATTGCTGCTAAGCCAGTAAGCGTTTGCCATCAGTAATGATCGGTCTGTGCTTGCACATGTGCACTTGCCTGGTTTAAACATATGCCCAGTAGCTACACGCTTTTCTACACAGGTTATTCAACAAGGTTACACAATTTGTGCAAAGTGATTTTTTTGTCAGGATTCTATATGCATTGATGTAACAATCCAGTAGATACTAGCAACCAGTTACTGCCCCTTGGTTAGGCTGCATGGAAGATTCATGTATATAAAATAGTGTATTAAAGTAAACTTACAAAAGCAAAGAGCAATCATTGCAAATGTAATTTTTTCTTCCTCTTTGGGATTCTAATTTTAAAAGCATTAAAGAAGACAGCTGCTCATGCTGTGATATGCGCTAAACAGCCTGAAGGATGGAAAAAAATATATTTGTAGCTCATAATAACTATTGACCTTTCTGATATACAGTGTTCTCTGTGTTAGCTATTCTGTTCTATCAACAGTGAAGATTGAACATGACTTTTTAATAGAAAACATGGGGTTTCAAGCTGCTTTCACAAAGGTGTTTATGTATTGTTATTTTGTATTGTAGTACAAAGACTAAGTCCTGATGCCCTTTGTCTGACATCATGTTTGTCATAAAAAAGCCCCACTGTTACTGACTGTTTCATATGAGGAATTGGCTCATAACCATTTTATAGTCGTGATAAAAGCATTGCTCCACTAGATCCAGAACACAGGTATTGAAAATAGAATCCCCCAAATATCCCAGCAGCACAAAAGGTGTTTTCTGAAGAAATAGATTCCTCAAGTGACTATATTTTCAGGGAATTCCACTAAGACTTCAAACCCTCACTTTTTGTATTCATACTGTTGTTCCTTGGCATACTCAGGCTGCTGCATAATGGCTTATGCTGGATGTCATGTGCTCTCAAAGAGTATCTTTATGATGCTCCTTTTTTTTTCTCTTGAACTTTCCTATTGCTTAGTTGCTGAGTACAGACACATCCACGAGTAGCAGCTTGACTGTGGCACTTGTGTATGCTTCCCCAGAGTGGGATCATCCAAACCTCAACTTTGCAGCATGAGGTAACTCAGCTGCTCTCCTTTCCCTCAGGGAAAAGCTTCACCAAAAAGCACCTCCCATTTGGCATATGAAAATCTGGAAAGCAACCTCTTTATTGTGCTTTTTAAGCCCAAGCAGGCTGGCAATATTAAGCAACATCAGAAGGGACTTTTTAATGTTTGTTGGAGGTGTTTTTATGCCATGTGCTGGGAAGGAACTTTAGTGGGCCATTATTGGCAGCTCTAAACCACAGTTATTTTCACAGCTAGGCTCTGTAGTGTCAGTTAATGATTCACAAGTTACTAGGCAAGAGCAGAAAACTAGCAAGAAAGAAAAAATACCCTCAGTTGGTCCTTCTAGCGCAGGAAAGAGGGGGAACAACATCAGCATTTAATGACAGTTTTGTGCTGAAATAAAATGCTCAAAATTGTTTATAAGAATCTGCTCGGTAAGGATAATGATCATTTAAGTTGTGAAAACCAGCCACATCTCAAAGGAGATTAAACATCTAGTCCTCTATTCCTCACAGGACCATAAAGCCCTTGGGGAATTCAGTGAAGTTTTTACCCTCAAAACTAGTCAGTGTCTTTTTTTTTCCTTTGTTGTTTTCTCATTTCTCAGTTTCTTTTCTCCATAGACATTACTTAACAGAGAATAGATGCACTCTAGTTTATGATACTACTCTCTCCTAATATCAGGACCTCTCCCATTCATTATGTGTGTCCTGTTTCAAACTTTATTAGAATTGCTGCAAAGTAAGTAAACAGTAAGGAAATTATACCACTGTGCTAATTTTCTTTGGGACTTTCACCGAACCTTGAAAATGTATGACTATTGCTGACGTCATATGAAACCAAGTCAACAGGTCAGGTCAGATTATTTATTCCATTGCTCAAAATAAATTAACCTTAGATGTAAAAGCGTAGAGGGAAGTTTGAGCTTCATATGCAGGATGGTTTATGTACCACTCACTCACGAGATCATAACAGCTCTTTGAGAGTTGTTCTGGTCTATTGGATGAGCATGGGTACATTTGTGAGTGTTTAGATAATGGATTGAGGCCCAATAGACTGTAACATTTCCAAACTCTTTTCAGAGTTAAAGTTTCCTACCATGATTAGTTCTGTTAATAACAAATCTTTATTATGTTGTTTTCAAACAGACAAAACAGCTCTGTGTCTTTCATAGATCACTGACATACCAAAATTTGTTGTAAAATCTGCCTTTCAATGTTATAGTGTAACAAAAATCTTATTCATGGCTTCATCCTGGCAATACTTTATAGCTCTGTCCTGGCTCTTGACTCATTCTTTATTTTACCAGATGTATAAAGAGTTCTGTGGGATAAAGTTTACATGGGAGGTAAATTGCATATGTTGGGAATTAATAGCCTGATAAGATATTTCTAGACTAGAAGAAGAAGAAATAGAAGGAGATGCACAAGAAGGAAAGCTTTGAGGCATTATATAAAGTAATACTTGACCCTATCCTGGGCTGCATCCAAAGCAGCGTGGCCAGCAGAGCAAGGGAGAGGACTCTGCCCCTCTACTCCACTCTCATGAGACCTCACCTGAAGTGCTGCATCCAGCTCTGGGGTCCTCAGCACAGGAAGGACATGGACCTGTATGGGATACAGTCCAGAGGAGGGCCACAAGATGATTAGAGGGATGGAACACCTCTCATACCAGGAAAGGCTGAGAGAATTCCATTGTTCAGCCTGAAGATGAGAAGGCTCTGGGGAGAACTTGAAGCAGCCTTCCAGTAGCTAAACAGAGCTGTAAGAAAGCTGGAGAGGGAGTTTTTACAAGGGCATGTAGTCACAGGACAAGGGGGTATGGTCATAAGCTGAAGGAGATTTGATTTAGATTAGATATGAGGAAAAAATTCTTCACTATGAGAAAGGTGAACACTGTGTTTGCCCAAAAAGTTGTGAATGCCCCAGGCCTGGGAAGTGTTCCAGGCCAGGTTGGATGGGCTCTGAGCAACCTGTCTAGTAGAAGGTATCCCTGCCCATGGCAGGGGGTGGGAACTGGATAATCTTTAAGGTCCCTTTCAAACCAAACCATTTTATGATTCTGTGATTCTGTGATTATTAGTCCAATAAGGGTAGTTCAGATTACTTTGGTTCTGCAAGGATAATAGAACATTCAAAATTTTCTCTGATAATACTAGGGAATGCCTGCCAATGAGTTTTTACTTCAGTCTCTCCTACATAAGTACAGTCAGTATATGGCCATAGTCGAATTAAAAAGCAAGCAGGGTAAGCTCATTATATGTAACACTACAGGATAACTTTCCCAAGTATAGTTTATTTCTCTGCAGATCCAGCCATTTTTGTGCCCAAACTACAGTATGCATGTAGTAGTGTTTGCACTTGTAAAATCTGCAAACTAAGCATTAACAGGTAAATATAGTTTGCACATTAAAATTGTGGTGCTTGTGATTGTATGATAGTTGTGTGAAACTATAACTTATTTTGCCAGTAACTGCACATTCAATTTTGCTTATCCATTGTTAAAAGAGAATTAAGTTCTCTTGGAGAATTCTGGTTTACTTTTGTCTGTGGTTAATATTAAGTCTGGTGTATTTTGGGGAATAGTAGAAGCACATTTCAGGGGTTGGTATAACCACATAGACCAGACTGAATGTAGTCATGTGCAACTAAAGCCCTAAACAACTGCCCACAAAGGATGCTAGCAATTTTAAAATAATGATCAGGAACTTGATCCAAGTCTTTCTACAGTATTCCTACTTTCTTAAGTGGGACCAAGCTCTAGTGGCTTAAGTTTCCCAAAGATAGGGAACCTGTGCTACTTGAGAGACATCTGGCATCCATCAACTTCTCCAGAAAGACTTGGGACTTCTGGAGGTCCTGTGTGAAACTGCCATTCTTGTACATGTGTCAGACACTGTGGGGCAGCTCACAAGAGTGCTGTAGACCAGTGTGTGGGCAATTAAGCCTTCAGTCACAGAATTCATCCCTTAAATGAAGGAACTGTTCTTCTTAATGCATTTCTAATAGTTTGTCCCTTTAAACTTTATATAGTTAAGCACTAGGTTTTTCACTACTTCTTTTGGAGGCAATTTTCAACAAATAAAAATTTGGGATTAACTATGCAAATTAAAAATATTAACTACACATGTTGTGGCCAAACAGTTCAAGTCAACAGATTCCTGTATAATATCCAAGTTCTTGTAAACCCACAGTGTATAAAGCAGATCAGATATTAAACATGTTCTCCAACTTTCTTGGCTGTTGTAACTAAATTCACTGCTACTTCACTGACTTGTGTTTTGCCTGAACACGTGGACTTTTATCACATTAAAAAAGCTCATATATATCTGAGTTAGTCTCTTGTTCTCCCAGTTTCAAATATCTAAGCTTAACAGCATGCACCATTACATGTGGACCATAGCCCAGTAATTACAGTGATTATAAAATAATCATATATCTAGATGTAAATATATATAGCATATTCTTTAAAAATTGTGAAAAAAATTAAATAAATATATTACATGTAAGGCTTCAATGTCAAATTATTTGCAAAAATTAAGGATTTTACATAAGACAACCTAAGGGCAACTGAGATGCCAGGCCACACCATCAGTTGTTGGATCTGGAAAATCTGGAGAGATAAGAGTAGGGAAAAAAAAAAACAATGAACAAAAAAACATTAAAAGATCTAGTTTTCAACAGAAGTCTGATAGCATTTAAAGTTTATATGCCTTTGAATTTCTAATAGGCTTATAGGTCATGAAAAGTGAATTGTCTTCATCTTGGAGGTAGGGTGACAAAAAAGAACAGTTTATTATCTTGTCTGAAAACATTACCTAGATATAAATTCTTTATAGGAAGTCATCCTTCTTTCCATTTCTTTTGAAAGACCTGCCCTGAATCTTCCCCTTTTGAGTGATGCCGTATCCAGATCCCAGCATTATTCCCCGTAGGTAAAGGAAAGAATGGAACTAAGTCACCTAAAGGGTCCAGTTCTTTACTTCTTCAGCTTTTCAGTAAATAGCAAAAAAGAAATTTTACAAGTCTTACCCAGTCACCTACAAGTACCATGAATTTCAGATCCAAATCTGGTTATTCAGGAATTCAAGTTCCTGTTTATAACCGGGACAGCTTACAGCAAAAATATTATTCCTCCTTTTAGAAACAGTATTGCCTTGGAAGAATGAATGAGGCTCTGCCACCCACAGTGTTAAATAAATAGTTCACATGGTCCTTGATTTTGCAAGATGCTGAGCACACTGGTGAGACCAAGAGAGCACCTATAGAATTTGCTAGCTCTGTGCTTGTTAGTTGGTCTCCAGGCAGGCTGCCAGTCTCCATAAATAGGCCTAAGTGGTTCATCCAAATAGACCAGGAATCTTCACCAGTTTCCTAGAACAAATTTTAGCTTCCAGTACTTGCCCATGTTCAGCCTGCAATCAGCCTGAACCCACTTCACTTAAAACCATTCATTTGCACAATTGCTAAGTATAGCAACTTGCACTTATTGGAAATAAATTGTCTTAACTTGTAGCTTTTGAATTTTATTTGTTGGGCTAGTAGTTGTGAAAATCTATCTTTTAGTTTATAAAATGATCAAATTTGATCTGTAAGATACTGAGAGAGAATGATCTTGGCAAACAGTGATTTTTTGAGAGTCACTTTTCTGATTAAAGACAGTTAAGTACTCAAGGTTTAATTTTCTTAGTCTTTTAATGCCTGGTTACAGACAATAAACTGCACAGAAGAAACAGAAACATTTAATAACTGCATCTAGTCCAACTGAAAATGATAGATTTATATTACCTAATTATTCATCTGAACATAACGATTCTCAGTTCCCTATGGAAAGGTTTATAAGACTTTAAGAAAATGTGAGAAGAGGTTTGCAAGTGTAGAGATAACAGGAAAAGAGCTCCTTTTTTCTTACTGTTTTGTATGTTCTCTTATTTTATTTCTCTTTTAAGAGCTGGCTGTATAGCTGGTGTTTGAGAACGTCTCTTTTAAAGATGTATGGACATATGTTTTCAAGGAAGTGAAATGAAAGCCATGTGAAAGCTTCCTAAAATGCTACAAAATCCAGAAAATCCTTTATGTTAAACCATAAGGGGTTTTTTTCCACCAATCTCCTCAAATTCCTTGTTGGTGTTTGGTTTTCCCTCTATAACTTCCTGTCTTTCTATGAATGAGAAGCCTATCTTTTCTCTGTTTGGCATGAAAAAATGCATTTTTCTCTTCTCAATTATTTTTAATGCATGTCAAGAAAAAACCCCAGAAGTTGGTGAACATTATTCAGCCTACTGTGGCAGTTTTTTGTTATTTAAGACATAAATCAAATGTGGAACTTCTTTTTTTTCCTGGTGGACAAACTGTTTATCTGAATTTGAATGTGCTTGCGAATCACTCATAGGCACAGTGCTCGTGCTATTGCTGTGCAAGAGCAATTATTTGCATCGGTTTACATTGTTTTGCTCTATAGCATTAAAGTAGTCAGACTGCATACAGGAGTACAGTATTTCTGCAGATCCCTGCAGGATTAGAGCCATGGACCTCAGTCCCCCAAATAGCTATGGGCATGTTTATATCCCGTCAGAAGAATCAGAAGAATTCTTCCGGCATGTGAAGTTAAACCGTGCATGACTGGTTTGTGGGGTCTGGGGCCAAAATTATTGCCAAGGCAAAGCCCAGTGAAGGATCAGAGATACAAGGTTTGTTCACAAAGAAATGCTTAGAATCACAGAAGTTCACGGAATCACAGAATATTCTGAATTGGAAGGGACCCACTAGGATCATCAAGTCCAGCTCCTTAGTGAATGGCCCATACAGGGATCAAACCCACAGCCTTGGCATTATTAGCACCATGCTATGACCAACTGAGCTAATCTCAGTAAGTTAAGAAGACAACAGAGTAGTTTTGTGAATTGGCTGCTATTTCATACTATCATCCCATTTGCCTCTGTGGCTCTTACTTAACCTTTTTAACATTTGTGACTCTTCCATATGGGTATAGTGGATTGCAGCTTTGCTCCCTTTGAAATGGAAAATGCATTCCTTGTGTCTAGAAAACTCATCCTGCATTATCAGCTTTGGGAATGGAAAGAGAAGAGGTTTATTCCTTTAGTAGTATCTGCTGAAGATGTTTAAGTGCACACAAAGACAAGTGCTTTCCCAACAGAGTACACAATTACCTGCTTTGCAAAGACAACCCTTTTTATACATCTAAGCCTGACAGTGTAAAATACTTTCATTCACATGCAGTAAGCATTGACTTTTATCACATAATTAGCATTCTAAACTCACAGTTTCAGAACTTTATAACTCAACAGTAGGTTTAAACTCAGTAAATTCAAGCCAGAAGCCTTATTTTTCAGTGTAAAAAGACAGCTTTAGTTTCTACAGTATCAAACTAAGTGGACCTCATTTATTTCGGGCGTTTTTTAAAGGTTATAGATTACAAAAAAAAAATCAAAAATTAATTGCTAGAGTTTCATTCTGATAGTCCTCAGATTACAAGTCTCCTTTGACATAATTGAAAAAAAAATTGAAGAGGTTCAGTGATAGGCATTTAAAACCAACTCCTGAGAACTCATAATGGACCATATTCCATATATTACTGTGCAAATCCCACTGACGTCGATGGATCTGTTCTATAAACATCCTATTTTTAAAATCCTGCATGCATAATCACTGTCAGCATTGTTGCAGTATCTACTGTGGGTGGGTGCAACTCTGAATGCAGATTTGCACTGTCAACCCTAATGGTTCTCTCTTGAGAGAAACTCAAAATGCTGTTCATAAGCTGTTTGGGACTTTTAGGTAACTAATCCCATCTCACACATACACTCTCAGGTACTTTTTGTTAAAGAAAATCAGACACTTCAGAATACATATTTATATGACAAACACTGTTCCTGTCTGTTGGATAAATTACGTACATTTTATAACATTCACTTACAGAGATGTATAGGTTTGTACATAGTATAATAACAGCAAAATGATGTTACTCTCATGATATATGATTAAATGAGTCCAAAAAATGTCAATGCCAAGTACACTTTACTATATGTCAGGTGTTATCCTTTCTTTCATTTAACTGTGTATAAAGAGAAATTTTAATTTCAATTTTTTGGGAATGGTACATATGTATTACAGCCTGATCTTTTTTTGAGCATAAGATATTGTGTGTTTAATTAACATTACTTCTGTATGTTTAGGTAATTACCATTAGAACACAGGAGGACATATTGTACTTATTGCCTGTGCTAGAGCATAATGTGCTGGACTACAACAACTACACTTGTTAAGCTGATTTTAGCATTTCTTCACACAGCAGGAAGCACCCATGCTGTGGTTTCTTAATGTACTCCTTAACTACTGCACTGTACTGTACAATAAAAATAATAATTAATTATGATCCTCATTTTACCAGTACTGCTGCTATCTGGGTGACTTTGGCTGCTGTTTCAGGGTTTCACTGTCCCATACCCTGAAACATATCTTTCCCTTCAGAATTTTATTTCTTATGTGATATTGCTGAGCAGAGCTGAATTTTTTGAAGACAGGTTTGTTGCATGGATTGTGATGACTTCACATTTGTTCATGTCTCCAAGGACCTGCACCAATAAATGTGAAAGAGACAACAGCAGAATGGCATACTTTCCCATTTCCACCAGGATGAAAAAAAATACTCTAAATTAAGTCTAACCTTAAATGTATAATCTGTCCTTGGGAGAAAAAAAAAAAAAAAAAGGATATAGCATCTTCAAGCTCTTGGCATCCCTTACGAGAAAAAATTGGTTCTAAGGGTCTCTGATCTTGTGTTTTAGTAAAATAGAACTGCACGGCTGACTGACAGTTCTGATCTAAAGCATTTACGTTTAAGTTTTGATCTCTCTGCTTTTGATTAAAACTAATGAGCTCATTTAATTCAAAATGGGAATCTCTGATAAGAGAAATAAGGTTGATGTGATTGGATTAGAGGGGCAAATTAAACTCTTAGAGCAGAAGTTTGTGCTTATATAGTGTATTAAAAAGCTGTTGGCGTATTATGGTGTGTTAGATGATGAGAAAAATTTCATAGTAATTCATATTTAATCAGAAGAAATGAAAGTACTAAATATAACATGGCTCTGCTTTTCCCTCGAGTGATAAAGAGCTGTACATTTAAAATGACATCGAATTCATGCTCTCTAAAACAAAAAAATCTTAAGAGACACACTAAAGAGAGGGGCACTGTTGTCAGTTATCACAATAGAGCTGAAATGTCACAAACACAAGACAAGTTGACCACATTAAATCAAGGACAATTCAATATAATCCCTAGCTCACAAACAAGTTTTTGTGTTTCTGTTGACTGCATAACAAATGCATTTTAAATACTTAAACACTTTCTACTAGTAGTTTGTATGGTTCTCCTAAACAATAGAGGTATAATTTCAAAGTATTTTTTTTCCTTGTTAATTCCTCATTGAAACTGAAATTTCATTAATCTCCAATAACGCTTGTTTATTTTAAGCTGTTCCAGAATTTTCCCTTTAACAGTACTTTGGGGATAAGTTGTTTATCAGGGCTAATAAACAGCAATCATAACTATTGTGTGCAGAATACCTCAGTGCTGATGCTATTTTATCATGGTTTATACTAAGAGTCTTAAATATTTTAGGCGGTTGCAGTTAAGGGAGTGAGAAGCACAGGTGAGAGGTATACTTAGTTATGAGCAAGTAATATCCCTTCAGCTGGACTAAAAAGATATTTTATTAATGACTAATTAATCACCAATAATTGATGATATGGTGACAATAATATGTGTCATTTACTTGAGAATTTTTGCCTTCAGGTTGTTTAATGCTTTATTGATAATAAAGGCCATAATTTCCCCTCAGTAATGCAGAAACCAAGGCACACAAATCCAGCAGTGACTCACCCTAGGTATCATTGCAGTTGAGGAGTGGAGACTAGGGAATAAAAGTCTGCAGAATTTGCAGCCTATTTCAGGAGAGAATTGCTACTCAGTGAGACTTTGTCTTTTACAAAATACTGAAGAACAGTTTTTAAAACAATGTCATACAGTCTAGTGACATACCCTCCAACTCCAGTCATAACCAAATTGTGCAAGAAAGAGTTAATGAGACAAATCTCTGTTAAAAATTCTATGGGAAAAATAACTTGAAAATGAGACATACTGAGTATATGTATATTTTTGTAATTTTTTTTTTGCTAAATAAACATTTTCTAAATGAGGTAAATTGATTACAACACTCTTAGCATCCATCAGTCATTTATTTTTAGTGAGTTCAAGGATTGCACCTGAAAAATAGCTTAGAGGGGATGTATAAAATCTAAATTATGTGTGTATGTATTTTTTCTATTCCCTAGTGGAATCTACAAACCCCAGTTTACTAACCACTGACAACACTCTAGAGCGCTCTTTTTTCATCCGAATGAAATCTACACTGACCAAGCGAGGAGTGCACATCAAATCATCAGGATACAAGGTAAGGGTTGCACTGCAGCATGAAATATTGACATATTGAAATTATGTTCATTCATGTTCCAGGAACACCTTAATAGACAGAGAAAGGAGCTGTTTCACATTTGCATATGTCTCATTCCTTTTGTTAAAGAATCATTAATACATATTTCCAGCCTGAGGTTTGGTTTTTGTACTGCACCTCCATTAAATTGATCGTTATTATGATAAACATTGATGATAACAGCATTATAGCCTTCAAAAGAGCAACACTTCCAAAGTAAAGATATCTTTTACCAAAGAAGGTGAGTCAGAGTAACATCACTTTTCCCACAGTGGAAAATTACTGCTCATTTTGTTAGACTGTTAGTCATCTTTGGGTTATGTTTTTCCCAGAGAGGTAGGATTTCTTCATGCAGGCAGTATGCTATTTCATTTTGCTGCCATTCCAGCTGTAGGAAACAACAAGCCACAATGAGTACTTTTCCACCATTTTTCTTTCATTGTCTGAGGGCATCTGCTGCTGGGGATCATATTTGCTGGATTTCAGACTCTTTTAAGATATGAAAGTCTCTTGTTCCTTATCAGCAGTAATCTCATTTTTCTTCAGTCATATATCGCTCATAGTGCCTGTAGCTATCACTGGCTTTGCAGTATACTAAAACTAGAAGGAATAGCACATTTTTAACATTGTCAACTTGTGGAATGAAATATGTCCTCCATTAAGTTTTATACAAGATAAAAGAGTGGTGCAAGAAAGTCTGAGAATGTGTGGGTATTTAAAGAAGTTGCTTGTCAATGTTCATTTAAAAGCTTTCACAACCATTTTGTTTCAGTTTTTAGAGGAAGATTTAGACAAGCTTTAAAGTAAAAATCCCCAACTCAATTTTCCCAAAAAAATTCTCTGAGAATATAGCATTGTGGTAGCTAGCTGAGAAGTAAAAATCTAGCAGAAATGTCTTCTTTGCAAGCAAGTGACTGGGAGTCCTTCTCTTGGATAGTTTCTGGGTCAAGATGATTAAAGTAGTTGCTAGCAGAAGTTTTAAGTCCAAAGCAGTGGTTTCTTAAGGCACCACAAGTTTTGATCTGTGTGCTGTTTGATTGTCAGCACCTGAAAGAATGCACTGAATACTTGTTCATGCTTACAAGTCTGGGGAGGTATCAAGACCAGGAAGTGTACAGACACTGAAGTGTCTTAGGAGGAAGAAGGAGAATGAATGAATTAATTAATTAATTAATTAATGACTGAATGGACGAATGAATTGGCAGATCATGGAGTCATAGAATGGTGTGAGTTGGAAGAGATCTTAAAGATGATCTAGTTCCAACCTCCCTGGCACGAGCAGGGACACCTTCCACTAGACCAGGTTGCTCACAGCCCCATCGACCTGGCCCTGAACAATTCCAGGGATGGGATATCCGCCACTTCTCTGGACAATCTGTTCCAGTGTCTCATCTGCCTCACAGTAAAGTATTTCT
>QWTY01007953.1:0-18397 GCA_008033365.1 Pseudorectes ferrugineus
AACCAGCATCTTGAGAAGGGAGGCAAGCTGAGGGGAAATGACATCATTAGCTAAAGTTTAATTGGTGAAATTGGGTTGATATGCAAATGGACCAAACCTATAAAAGTGTGAAGAACTTGTGACTCGTCGTCCATCTTGGGTGTAGCCTTTGGCCTGCCCAGGGTGTACCTCTGAAGGCCTTTCAAATAAATATCCACCTTTATTCCCTTACTCCTGTCTAGTCTCTGTTTCTAGGTTGGCCTCTTAAGGCATCAGTGTAATCCCATGAACAAAATTCCACAGGTTGTTCCTCACTGCCCAACAACTTGTGCTGTCATTTATAAATACAAACATTAATGGGTTTCATATGGGACTGAATAGGATACCCCACAAAAACCCCAGTGCTCTCAGGCACAGGGTGGGGTTGGTGGGGTGTCCTGTGCAGGGCCAGGAGTTGGACTCGATGATGCTCATGGATTCCTTCCAACTCAGGATATTCTGTGATGATAACCAAGCTGCACTGGACCACACAAGGGGGAGAGGCAGAGCCTGCTCTTCTAAAACATCTTTTACTCCCACTTGTCAGTATGGGAGTTTGTCCATGCAGACAGACAGACACCAGGAGAGCAGACAGCAGAGTCTTTAAATGTAAATCTTGGGTGTATCAAGATGAAAATCTATTGTTTACCTTCACTTGCAGTGGACTTTTAAGTTAAAATTTCAAAATTCAGATGTTTAAATTTTAAAATGTTAAAATATTACAATTTCAACAAGTTTAGATCAAACTGTAGATTTCTTTTAAGTCATGCTATTGTATCAGGGTGTTTGATGCCGAATTTGGACCAGCAATCAGTGATTTCCAAGATGTAATTGGAATAGCTCAATTGGCAAAAATAGGGATTTGAGCACCTACATTACAAAATTGATGTCAGCTTAGAAATAAAGAATATAGAAATCCTTAGTGACTGCTGAAAAATCCGGTCAAACTTAACTCTATAGTCAGGGGCTTTACTTTCTGGGAAGTTTAGAACTTACCGCAATGTAATGCAAGATTTAAAAAGCCCCTGTGTTCTCTTGAATTCATGTTTTTACTTGCTTTTAGGATTGTTGGTAATATCCCTGTGGGACTCAAAACCCCCAGGGAGCAACTGGTTTCTCTGTGACCATTTCAGTCCAAGGTTTCAGCTGAACCTGCCACAATGGAAACACAGAAAGTCAAAGCAGTTTGTTCTCAGATCAGAGAGAACCAGAGATAGTGGAAATCTGAGCTGTGGCGATACAGATCTTTATCCAACAGGCAGCACAACCTGGAAATTAAAAACCTGCTCTCATTTGTTGCACTGCTGATCCAGCAAGTGTTTCCTGCAGAAAGGTCTGACATGAAAAATAATTTTAATAAATACTAAAGAGATGTGGTTCAAGATTCATCTAAGCCATGATAAATCTGGTACAGAGAAAGAAAGAAAGAGAGAGAGGGAAAAAGAAGAAGAGAGAAAAAAGGGAAGGAGAAGAGGAAGGAAGGAAGGAAGGAAGGAAGGAAGGAAGGAAGGAAGGAAGGAAGGAAGGAAGGAAGGAAGGAAGGAAGGAAAAGAAAGAGAAAGAAAGAAAGACTGAAGAATTTCTAGCTGAATTAACTGTGAGGAAATTTACAGCTGGTCAAAATTCCACAGGTTCGCCTCCAAAGCTGATGAATGTGTTAAAACTGGTGGGAGCCACAGCCACAGTTTTCATTAAACCTGTTGAAAAAGCTAAGCAAAATGGTGGTAAAAATAGCTACATTCATAGACATCTTGTCTACCCTGTAGTTCCCACCAGTGGGAATTTTTTTTCTTATTTGCACACTTCCGCAAATCAAATCAGTAGTGTAGCATGGACATGAGGTATTTTACAACCAAGTTAGAAGGGCCAACCACTTCTTAGAATGGTATGTTTCCGGAGTTTAGACAAGGCTTAAGGAATTGAACTAGCAATGAAAATGAATCCCTGGTTGATCATAACACTTCTGAAATGGTACCTAAGAGTTTTGTCTGGTCTGCTGTACTCCTTGCTTTTATTTCCAGCTTGTTCAATGGAACCTCTGACTGCAAGAGATTCATCCATTTTTGTGTATGTGATCCAACTTAGAGTAATTCAGTTGAGAGTTTTACCTGAGTAAAACCTGCAGGAACATGGTTTACCCTTACAATTGTGTCAGTTCCTACAGCCATCACATTTAAAAATCAGGAAGATTAAAAATGCATAGATATCTTAATTTTCATCCATACGTCCTGCCACTCTGCGAAGATCTTGACAACTAAACATACAGAAAGTTGCAGTGACTATAGGTCAGGAAGTTTGATGATTAGTGGTCAAGAAACAAAATACCTTCCTCATCCTGCACACCTACCTAAATTTCTTCAAGTAAAATGAGCAGCTCTGTTTGCCTAATTATCACTTACACAAAGGCAAAATGCTATTCGGCTCTTCAGATTAAATTAATAACTTCATGGCCAGCACATAAAACATTTATTCCAATTGCCCCAATTTCTACAAAACAGAAGTTGAAACTTTCTCTTTTACAACAATAAGAAAGGATGTGCAGTACAAATTTTCCCACCAAGTTGTGCAGAGTCTTTAATAAGTTAGTGTATCTTGTCTGTTTACATAATGTTCTGAACTATATTTCCCCTGATATCCTCTTCAAATGTCAGGTTAGTTCTGTGCTGTGTAACTACAGCAAAGAAAGGATTAAGAAGCAAAATCAGTCCACAAAAGAAAGCTGTTTACCTCTACTTGCATGTGAAGTTCATCTGCTCCAAGCACTAGAAACATTGTCATATCTCAGCTGCCCAAGACCTGTTTGGATCCCCCCACCAAAGTGAAGAGCTGTTGCTCCTTTCACAAGGAGATGGTTTCTGACTGGACTCTTACTTGTTGTCTTGGTTTATTTTTCTCATAAAAACAACAACCTGGATCAATGTTACTTTGGAAAACTAAGAATTTAATGAAGATGGAAGATGCAGCCAAGTCTCACAACAGAAACTCTCATCTTGACACAAAGAGTGCAAAGGTTTTTGTGGACAGTGTTAGGAGCTGCAGTAGTTTTTAGTACCCTGACAACATACATATATTCCTTGCAGGTGTCCTCCATTCATCCCTCTTTCATTCACTGGGCTCTTCCAAATTTTGACAACTATCAGTCTCCAGACCTGTGGCCTGGGTGAGAGGAATAAGATCTTTACATCTTGCTTTGTCTCCGGAGAGTCCTTGGTGGAGATGAAGTGAGAGTAGATCAGGCGAGATGAGAGTAGAAAGGTGCAGTGGCACAGGTGGTGGAGACCTGTGAGCTCCACCAACTTCAGTAGGGCAGCACGCATTAATACAAGCTGGCAATGAGTCCTCAACAGCACTCTGTCATTCTGTGCTGTCCACCACATAGGCGGTCACCCTGCTCCTACCTCTTCCCAGAGCGGAACTCATCTGCCAGTTGAATACATAGGGTTTTTTTCCCCTTTAAAATCCTGGTTTCTCTCCTCACTTCAGAGCAGTAATAACTTCAAAGGATTTACACAAGAGACACCAATGATAGGCTTTGGTTGAAGCTGCTGACTTCAGCAAAGACACTGAAGGTCTTAGGGCTTAAGTTCTCTGTGCTAATATATTAATGATAATTCAATATTTACAGCGTGAAAGCTTGAGCTTCTTTTTTTTTTCTTTTTTTTTTTTAAGGAAAACAACACATATTGTGCACCAAAGGCTAACATCAAAATTTTTCAAGGCTGATTGCAGTTATGTGTTATCAGTACGACTGTAAATTTAAGGGGTTTTTTTGCAATATTTTATCACTGGTAGGAGAAAAGGCCCAAAACTGCTTGCTTTATCGCAGCCAATACCCTTCTTAAAGTTAGAAGAACTATTCATTTTAGCCTGGGAAAAAGCTTTGTTCCCCAGACGTGAAATCTTACAGATTAGTAAAACTCCAAGGGTTGCTAGTAGGCAAAACAGCTCCTTTGTAAAACTGTGTGCCTGCAAGTATGTTTGAGCTACCCGAGCACTCCAGAAAATGTGCATTGAGAAGCCTTGCAGTGGGAGTGCTGCCCGCCCTCCCCCAGAGGCAGTGGGACACAGAGGCACCAATACCCTTCCACTACATCATTCTCAGCTGCAGTGCAGCAACTGTAGAGGAAAAAATTTATTTCCTGTCCCCTTGGTTGACAGACTTCCAGGCAGAGCTGCCAGCAGCAACTGAAATGTTATGGCGATTTCAGATGTAACCCCACTGTCACAGTGAGTATCAGTTGGCACGAGCTCTCATAGTCACCTATCATCACCACAGTCCCCTTTTTGGGGTAAAAATAGGCAAAGACTTGAGAAGTGAGGAAGAAGACTCCAGAAATGAGAGAGCTGGAAAAGACCTTTGCCCTGTTACCGTTTATCCGAGTGACTTTGCCTAACCATAGACACTGCAATGAATTACCTAGGGGTATCAGGGCAGAGAATACCTGAGACTGTACATTTCTACAAAAGGGCAGTTGCAGTACTAGCTTGAGTGTCTCAGTGAACTACCTGAAATAGGTGCAATAAATTCAGACCTTAGCGAGCATAGACAGATCTCCCTCACTTACTGTTTGTTGCTAATATTTAAAATACAGGAAATAAAACTTCGCCTCCTTGAAGGGGAGTTTTGTGTATACCTACAAGAAGGATGGTGACATGCTTAGGGACTGCAGTATTAGAGACTACAGGAGCACCTTCAACTCAGGAGTACAATTAAGTGGGTACTTATCTTTACTTAGCTGTGTTGCCATCAGCAGCAAAGCAGAAGAGAGTGATTCATTCCCTTTTTTTTCTTAATCTACATTTTAATTCAAGCTTGGGTTTTGGTTGGTTTTTTTTCTTTTTTTCCTGACAGTGAGTTTTCTTCTTCTCTTTTCTTTCAAAGCTTCCTTAAGACAATGGAAATGTCACGGATCACACTGGGCAGAATTCAAATTGAGGTCTCTGAGATGCTACAAGCGACATTTAAACTTTGATCATCAGCTTCTCCAACTTCTGTTATTCTTGATTTCATAG
The DNA here is from genome assembly GCA_008033365.1 of Pseudorectes ferrugineus. Taxonomy (NCBI): domain Eukaryota; kingdom Metazoa; phylum Chordata; class Aves; order Passeriformes; genus Pseudorectes; species Pseudorectes ferrugineus. Next base: position 5,032 of record QWTY01007953.1, read on the forward strand.
TGGGTGAAAGGAAAGCAGTCTGAGTAAAAAGTGCTTTGTGCAAAATATTTCACAAAATCCCATGAACAATTAAGTGATGAATTTTCCTGTGTTGACTCTCTTCTGGACCAGGCAATGACTGCTTTGCAAATGGATATTTCCAATATTTGGGAGGAAGAGTCTCCTTGTAAAAGCCTCATGTTAGAGTTTCATGTTTGGGAACTAATTACTAGTCATAGGTTAATAATTCATTAAAAAATCGTATTTGCTGAATATACCTGTCCATTCATGGACTTTTTCTGTACAAACTGATTTTGTCAAATATATTCATTATTTAAAAAAAGCATTCATTATTCTGCAGGTTCTTAAACAGCACATAGATTATGCACTGTTCGTCTCTACCTAAGTCTCAATATATTTTGAGGTGTGAAATTGGGGTTACGTGATATACATTCCTGTGTCCTGGCTAGATGAGAATCAGCTTATTTAAGCAAATTCTTGCAATTACCAGTTTCTCTCTCTTTCTGTAAATATTCTGTCGTCCATCTGTCTATATATTTGCTATATAACCACCAAAAACAACTACAAAAAGGCCTGAACTTACTTGAACCCTCCCCAACATAGAAGATTGCAATTTTTTTGTTTACTGCAGAACTGAACTAAGGATCATTACATTAAGGTTTTAAAAAGAAAGGGGATAGCATCTAGCTAATATAAGTCAGAGGGTGAACAGCAAATGCTGTCTTCACCTGATTATGAATTTCACTACAGAGAGGAAAAAGAAGCAGAAAGCTTTTTTTTATTTTCACCTGCATTTTTTTGTGGTCTAGTCAAGATTTACTTCCAGCTCTGGCAAAATGAATTATAATCCCACTTCACCCTTGTACAATTTGATATACAGCTTTAAAACATTGGCCCTGGTCTCTTACAAAAATATGAAGGAAATAGTTTTCAAACACGACATTCTACAATGTTCATATAACCATCCAAAATCCAAGTTTCTGAATAAGAATCTAAATGTGCATGTCCAAGGTTTCCTTAGCATAGGGATCTTTAAACTATGCATAATATTAAAATTTTAAAGAATCCTCCATTACTTACATATCAATATTGAGGAATGCACCAATGAGCTTTTCTGAAATTGAAATTAACTTCAAGACACTCACAGTGTGAGTAAGATGTTACCTGGGGAAATCTTACTGAAATGAAGATGACATGATAATGTTCTCTTTTCAGTAAATGAAATTACATGTCATTAGAAAAATACATGCTTTTGTGTTGAGCAGCTTTCTGATGTTATCTGTAAAATACACAAACATACTTTTTGCTCACTTAAAGAGAACAGATAATTCTTCTTCTTGGCTCATTTATGTACCATGAATCATATCTTATTTGCTATACAGGGTTACAGTTCAGGGAAGGGGCAGACAGCAAGACAAGAAGAGTAGGAAATGATCCAAATAATCATTAGTTAGTCTCTGGGTGGAAAAAAACAGAAATGCAAAAAGGATCAGTTGCATAAGTTAAAAACTGCAGACCACATCGTGCCAGAGAACTCCTGCTGTTTCATGGAAAGCTAGCAGACCCTGTGGACGTACAGCTATCAGCACTTATGATTGCGTTCTTTGCAAGCAGTGAACCACCTACAGTTCTACAGAAAACTGGTAATGGTAAGCTAGTACATGCATCATATAGCCCAGCTGTAATAGCCTCTTAAGTCCTGCTTTTCTAGAGGAAAAGATGTAGGTACCTGCTCCGAGTGCTCCTAGCCCACAACAGCCTAGGACACAATAAAAGGGAGCATCCTCATCTTCAGGGATGAGTTGTAGGCAATGTCAGTAGAAAAGGCCATGGCTAAACATTCCTTGGCACTCTTTTCAGTGTATGCTATTGGCAAATTTAAAACACTTGTACCTAAATTGTTCTTATTCATCTGCCTGTCTGTGAAATTACTGTTGAGATGCAACATTCCTGTTTTTGAGTACATGACTGAGTAGCATTATTGAGTAGTGCTAAGTAGCAAGATTTGGAGCTTGGATACAGTTTACTATGGATAAAATGAAGAACATAGAACCACAAGCCCAAAACCGCTGAACAGCTAAGCAAATTAAATCTGTGTCTGCAAGGAGATTCACTTGTTGTGCTCTTACTGCGGTGGTGAAGGAGATTTTATGAACTGGATAACAAGAGAAATGTTTTTTCTGGCTAAAGACAGCTAAGAGAATTCTAGGCTCAAATCAGCTAAAATCTTGTTCACCTTAAAAAAATTTAAGGAGGAGCCACACATCATCAAAAAGAAAGACGTTAAAAAATGCAGAGAACAGAAAGTTTACAGCTACTATAGGGCAGCACTTGCTCACAAGCAGAGGAGTCTGATGTTCTCTCTGCTGAGGAGAAATGCACTGCAAACTAGAGCATGGAGGGTCTAAGAAGCCCTGAGCCCAGAGTTCTAAGAAGGCTGTACAGGCCAGGTCTCCTGATGATCCATCTAAAAAGGACGCAGAACTAATTACTCTGCAATATGTGAAAAGAAAAACTGGGTTATTAAAGGGCTTTTGAGGTTTGGAGGCAGATGCTGAAGGATACATGTATTCAGTAGTAAAACAATGTTAAAATTAACAGAATATATTGATGATAATGGTCTGTCGCAAACATTGCAACAACATAAAGTCACTGCATGTTAAGCTTCGTTGTGGTGTCTAAAGGTGAAATAAACACTAAGCTGGAAGGTGATGGTCATCCAGGTACCTGAAAAAGGTTAGCTTCTTAAATCTAGCAAAGACTATAAATCTTTTAAAATTCATGAAAATTATGGAAATTATGTGAGAAATGTGCATAAGGTATGTAAATGAAAATTCAATTTTTCAAATTAGTTTATTAGTCCACCAGAAAACTTGTGATCCATCTTCAAGACAGAGTTCAATTATGTGTAAAAATTCATCCTGATCCACAAATGACAGTAACTTTACTCAATATTTATATATAAATGCAGATAACATATCAAGTACATATATGTGTGTTTAATTACTCTGAGTTATGTATGAAATATATGTTTTCTGTCAAAGTATTTTATATTTGGAATGAAGTGTATAAAATAAATGGCATAAGTTCATGCACATAGGGAGTAATAGCAAGAATTTCTTCTAAGGGCTAATCAGTTTCAAATAAGAGGGAAGGAGAGAGACACATTTATGCCAAGAAGGCTTCAATGAGATATATTTCTGTCCGTTTTTTTCCCCTTTGCCTTCAAACCATTCTGTAATGCAAAGCTATCTTGACTTCAGTGGTGCTTTGACTCTGTTACTCACAGATGATTTCGTGAACAAACTAGGGAAATATCAGTGGTGAAAAAGTTATTGGATGGGGAATTTTATTGCAAGAGTAATTATAAACTGCCTACTGATCCATATTTTTATTAACGACTTCAATAAAAGAATTGCAAATACATTCATTGAGTCTTCAGATTAAGCCATCTGGAAAGGAACACAACATGTTGGAGGTCACAGTTAAATTTTAAGATTGATAAAGTGAAGAAGTGTTCAGGAAAAAAAATCAATGCATGATTCAGTAAAGAAAACTGCAGATTTCTACCCTGTATGGAAATAATCAAGTAGTAGATGGAGAATGATCTGTGATTTTAGTGTATTACAAAATGACAAAAAGTCAAATTTTAGAAATAAACTCTTAATAAATTTGTGTGAGTATTAAGAAAGCTCCTTACTACTTGAGTAATCAGATTCTAAAGCAGTCTTCCAGATAGAAGAATGAGATAAAAAATAACTTTGTGCTACTCATTTAGCCTGTTTCAGTTGACTCAATATTTAAATGGAGATAGCAATATTAATTTAGCTTATCAGAATATCAAATGGTTTAATTATGTAAATCTTTTAACACAACTTGATCAAGAATATTTCTAAGTATTCTGACCTACAATATAATGTGATACACAGATGTGTGTATACCTATGTTAGTGTTGCTAGAGCTCTGTGATCGCCTGTCATAACTCTCAGTATGGTGGCACAGCTCGCTCCTGATACGCTGTGTACACTCCTTGTCTTAGTGGATGTTTTAAGTTTCTTCTAAAACATAGATTCTGTCTCATTGCAGTTTTTTACTTGCTGCACCTTTTTCCTTCATTACAAAGAATTAGAGACTGCAGTTTCTTTATCGTGTGCTATGTATTTTGTCTGAGGCACTGGGTCTGATTTTGACATCTCTTCCACCTCGGAGTGATCTCTCAACTAAACGATAAACAGGGCTTTAAATCTGAACGTTTGAATTAGCCACAGGGATTTTAAATAGACTTTTTGACCTACGACTGTAAAATTCTATGTATTGTTATACACCTCTCTGTGGGACCGTTTGATCACTTTATTATTTATAGATTAAAGAACATTGTTGCTAATTAATACTGTTCTAATTGTTGGCAGTGTATACGTGCTTGCTTTGATGTTTTTTTGATCCTGTATTTTGGGGATTTCACTTACTACTTTTTTTTGGATGATTTGGGATTTTGGAACCTGCATTTTCAAGCCCTTGTTTCATTTTCTTATTACTGAGGTCTTCTCTATTCTAACTTCTTTGCTTCTCATCATGCAATTCCTTTTTCTTTTTAATCGAGTCTTATGAAATGGGGCAGCCCCAATTAATTCCTCAACACTACACAAGTAGATTCATTTTTCATTGTCTTCTGAAAAAATGTACTAGTACAAAGGTTAATATTTAGTTGCCTATATGACATTAGCCTTGTATTGTAGCTTGTTAAGAGGAATGCAGTTAATGCAATACAGTGATTTCAGGCTAATCAAAAAGGGCAAGCCAGCAGTCTGCTAACATTTAAGTTCTTTCCTCTGATGAAGTATTTCTCCTACAATCTCTTGGATGCACACTTTTCATCGTGAGTAAGTCACTTCATGGGAAATTCTCTCTCACGGTCTGCCAGATTAGCATTTGAGTACATAAGGTCAGACTGCATGGTTAAATCAGCTCCTACTGATCTTAAAGTCTGTGAATGATTCAATCAAAAATCCCAGCTTTTGAATGCCTTGAAGAGAAATCTTTAAGTTTAGCATATTACTGAGATGTTAAGTTACTAAATTATATAGTTATTACACATATCTTTGCATGACTATTTACACCATTAAGTAATGTGTTTTATTAATTAAATAGGACCAACATGAACTAATTGAAAAGTTGTTTGATTTTTGCTTTCTTTTTTTTTTCTTTAATGATCAGCAGAAATTTAAGCTTTTCAACAGAAAAAAAGTCTTACGTCTGGTTTCATGATAAAATTCTACACCTACCATCCAATACCAGAATTCATATTCACCACAAACACTTAATTTTTGCAGAGAGAGAACATGATACTACACTTTTAAAAGTAAAAAAATAATTGTACATAATGTCTCAAATAAGAATATTGTAAGGCATTAGGCAGACAACTACAGTTAAGTTATAATTAGTTCCATTGTGAGTTTCAGCTTCAAAGAAACCCAAAACTTCTAAGAAAAAATTCAGCTGACTCCACCAAGCTTTGCCTATATGCTATGGCCTAGATCCGCTAAAAGAATTAGGAGCCTAACAGCCATTGTAAACATCTAAGTCCAAAATGTAGATCTTCAAAGCCCCAGCTGAGCTGCTGCCTCACCCCGGGGGAAGATGGTTGTCTTCCCATGGCACCTAAGTTTCTGCTAATAATGTTCTCTAGATATGTTAGACCACATCTAGAAAGACAGGTAGGTGTCTCTAGCAGGAGTTAGGAAAAAATGTATATGTCTCTACACCATACTGTAACCCCAAGAAGGTCCATTAAGCTGCCACCTGATCTGCCAGGCACTGGTCACACTCTTTCCCTGAAAGTTTCTGCAGGAGACATAAAACTTCTGTCTCTGCAAGTGTCCTGATGTGACTCAGTTTTGCTCTTCGTCTTGCCTCATGGTTATGTATAGTCAGCATCCAGAAACTTGCTTTTCTCTAGTTAAATTTCCTGAGAATATATTTGCGCTGCTAGCTAAGAGGTAGAAATAATGACTTTGTGCATAGCCCACCCTGCTTTACTGTTAGCATGATGCCTGGCTCTGCTTTGGACCACTCCTAGTACCTTTCCACCAGCCCACGCCTGCATGTGGCTCTGGGGTCAGCCTGCACACGCTCAAACAGCAGTGCAGGCAGCACTGCACCAGGTCAAGGAGAGAGTGGAAAGCTGAGACAAAATCCTTACCATGGCATCTTATGGGCCTACCTATGCAGCAGGCTGGATTTCACAGAAAACATTTCTAAGTCCTATCTCATCTCAGTTGGGGGATCTAACTCAGACCTGGGAATCCCATGAAAGAGAAGAGTCACAGAGTGTTAGATGGAGGTCCATCCAACTACATTAGATTTGCCATTTGACCCAATGAAAATTTTGTATTCTCTCACACATGTCATCCCTTGAAACTCAGTGCAGTTTCTAGCAAGAGTAAAATTCAAGCCAGGGACAATCTGAAAAACTTTAGAGAGTCTCTAACACAAGGCAGACTGCACATGGGTTTGACTTTTACTTCCTTTGTGCAGATCTGCAGACCACAGAATCACAGAATATTCTGCATGGGAATAGCCACACAAGGATCATCGAGTTCTTAAGTGAATTGCCCATATGGGAATCAAATCTGTGACCCTGGCATTATTAACACCATGCTCCATCTGCAGAAGCAGTGAAAGTGGTGAAAGGTAGAGAAGTCAAGTGCAAAGGGTAAAGTCTTAATCTCAGAGAACAAAATATAGAAACTCCCCAGAAAGACCCACAATCTCATTCCCCATTTTCATAGGCCTTCCTCATCCACATCCAGCCTTCATCATGCTAGCCTGCTTCCTATATTTTCATTCTAGAAATCTGTGCTCAGCTTTTTTTTTCCAGGAATTTTTGTGGGGTGCATCTACTCAGACTTAAATTGCCAGAATAGTTGTTAGAGTACCTCTCAATTTGATTTAGTCCGTGAGGAAAACACAAGAACTTTTAGTTTCTGTGGGAAGTGTAGAACACAGTAAAGAGAAGAGTCCCATGACAATGAACAGTATTAATGATTAATGTTTTCGCCTGCAAAAAAATTGTCTCTAATTTCTACTCCTTTAGTCTAGAAAGTCAGTTTGAATGCAATACTTTCATTTTCTTTTTGGTGTAGGAGAAAATGGCTTGCTTATCTTTTTGTGGGGAATTCTGATAGTGGGTTGTGCTCTAGCAGAAATTGAATTTAACTTTTTTTCCATATTACACATTAACTTACTGACACCAGGAGTTCCTCCAAAACATGGCAAAAGTTTGATCCTTTTCCCAGGCGGCAGAGTTAATAAATAGAGGGACTCTGGATGAACTCTAGTCCCATTGAAGTTTGTAAGAAAACTGTTAGAGAGGTTAATAAGAGCAAAGCTAGGCCAGTGTTGAAGGCACTTGCAGTTCTCCTATTACTTACACAATATTCTCATTTAGTTGATTTTGCTTATAAAAATGGAAAATTATTTTAATATTTTAAACTTTCAGGAATAAAGCTCCAGTTTCCAATACAGTAAAAATCATACACCACTGCTTCTGCTTCTCTTCTGCTTACATAAGACTCCTTCTCATATTTATAGTCTTGTTATAATTTGGAGAATTCTCAGAATGGCTTAAATTAAAATCTTTCACATTTTAATTTTTTTAAGTAAAGAGGAATGCACAGGCTTTTCTAGGCTAAACCTTGTAACTAATAAAACATCAAAGAAAGATGATGAAAGAGATACAAAGATAGTATATGTAAATGCTACCAAGTGATCGTAGGTTATAAGAGGAATTTAGTATAGCAAAGATTTGGAATTGCCAAATGAGATTTAAAAAAATGAACCACTAAAATCTTACCTCTACATTCACTAAGGAGCTTTAACTATGTATTTCCCTCTAGAACCCTTGGAAGTTGCCTAAGTACACCTCTGCTTCGCTTTCCAAATTTAGGGCTGGTGTGCACTCCCTGCATAAGGTACACCAAAGGTGGCCCAGAGTCGCCTCTGTGGTATGTTCCTTCCACTGTCACGTCCCCAGAAAGCTGTCTCCAGGCACTTTATGGAGGTCACATTCAGCCAGGGTAGCTGGGTACCAAGAGCTACCGTGTTTCTGGAGATTCTCCACCTGCCCCTGAGCTCACAGGGAAAATTGACAGAAATCTGCTGAGGGTAAACTGAGTAACTGCCAGCTCTGCTGTGTGACTGTGCTGATCCAAGTCCTCCACTGTTAGGCAGTCATCAATCATTTTTCCACCTCACTTATGGCCAAATTCCATTCTCAGATGTGCATTCGCAAATCCTGTTGACGTCAGTGGTTAGCGGTTTACCAAAGGAGAAGAATTTAACTCTTTGCATAGTTTTCTCCCTTTCTGGAGATCCTTTTTGCCTTTCCTGAGGCAATAATTTTCCCCTAGATTTATATTTAAATTTAAATGTCATAAAACATTAAAAAGGCTGACATTGCCACTGTCTTGTATCACCTCACTGAGCCAATAAAAAACTTTCTAAAGCTGACGGTGATCCCTTTGCATTCCTGTTTTGATTGGTAAAACACCCTGATAAGAAACAGGGTACATTGGCAAAACTTAGATTTACAGAAGCTTCACGAGTAAACCATCTCATGTCTTGGGACTTGCTTAAAAAGAACCAGGGAAAAGAGTTAGTATAAAAGGAAAAAAAAAGATATGAACATTCATCATTTCAGGGTACCTTGTTATGAGATTTCAAGTCATCCAAAAGGCCATGTCATTAGGGACTGGACTGTTTTTTAAAAATACAACCTAATTTTATGTGTCGGATATGGGCTAAGGACTAAATGAGCTTCCTGAGCATTCAGTTCTTTGGTGTATCTTTGAGGGCTAGAATAAGCCCTTGTGAGCCCATTATAGAGACAAATATATTGCAGTCCTGAGAGTCACAATTTTGTTTTGTTGGAGTCTTTCTTCTCAAGCTAGAAATGAAAATGCTCTTTGTTTTCAAATGTGGGAAGTACCCTGGCTAGCTTTTAAGTTTACTCTCAACACTGCAATTTATTGCTGATTCAACAATTTCAAATAAAGTTTGGAACTTACTCTGGGATATGCAGCTGAAGTGGGAAGATGTTAATCTTCAGTCCTCATCTATTCCTACTAAATAACATTAGTGGCTGGTGAAAAGTAGTCCTGCAGAACTGATTCACCAGCACAAGTCAGTCTTTCCCTAGGATGTCCTTGCATATTCTCAGAGGTCATGAAGTGTTTCATGGGGTATCATCAGTCTCTGGGAAGAAGAAAAGAAAGGAAAGAAAAGGAGAAGAAAAATAAGGATTTGGTCATTCACAGCTCCCTTCAAGAACCTGGATTTCTTCTTTTCCAACACAACTTTCTATTAGCTGAATCTGATTTGGGGCCAACCGCTGAATCCTCCCACTGCAGGCTGCAGCTCAGCTGCACAGTAGTATCTTTACATCTGTGCCAGCTAGGGTTATTACTGAGTTTTATAACTTCTGCTATAAATAAAGCCTTGTCATCTAAGCATTCAATTTAAATACCTCTCAGTTTATTTTTGAACACTGGGAGTTAATAATAAATATCATCTTTGTTTTCTAATTTTTTTACTGAGTTGATTTAAATGCTCTTGACAGCTCCAATCCAATCCTCCCATCCAAGCTGACAAGCATGACATGCATCTCTGCATACAAGCTCTCAATTATGCATAATCCAATGTTTTCTAGGGTTTTAATTGAATCACTAGTCTCAAACTTGTTATTTTTAATTTACAACATTTGATTTCTGACACTGGCCCCTCTATGTCATAAATTATGCAGGCAAGAGCCTTAGTTGTGTGGGTGATTAAAAAAAACTAATTAGGCATGATTAAAAAAAAATAAAACAGAGACCTCTTAAATATGTGCATGTTACCATGTAAGAGAGGCTTATTTCACTGGAAATGCCTGGGTGATTTTTTTTTTTTAAGAGATTATGTTCAGTTCAGTACAATTTGATTGATTTTGACAGAAATGAAAGAAAATGTAGGATTTTTTCTTCCTGCATATATACCAGAAATTGCATTACATGCCCGTTGATGTGAATTTCTCCCACAGCTCATTGAATGTAATTTTGTTAAGTGGGCAGGAAAATGAATATGAAGAAAACTGAATAGAATCCAACATTTTCCTTGGCACCAGTAGCAAAGTGAGACATGGCATATATAGATATAAATATATGTATATATATATGTGAGGCACAATTATAGGTATTAACCTTTTATGCCTCAGCTAATAGCAGCAAAAAGGAAAATGTGCAGAACGTTAAACACCACTAAAAGATAGATAGCAGAGGAATGATATGCCTGCAAAGGCTACAGCACTATAGCAGCAAATTAAAGGAAAAGAATGATTTTCTCTTAAATGAATTAAAGAAGTTACAAATGTACTTGCTACATGAACCTGCAGATGTTTATCATTATTATTCACTAACAGCTTAAATCTGGCTATTTCAAATACACTGTGTCAAAAAGAACATAATCCCCACACTTTTTAGCATGTTCTTATTCCAGCAATCTGGGGAAAAGTGAGGAAGAATCATTGCTTCCCTCCAGCTGCGCTGTGAGCCTCAAGTCTGTGCACAATGGACATACACAGTACAGCTGCTTTATCACCCTAAATCAGGCTGTGGTGATAATATGAATGAACTAAGGAGTTGCTTCATCAGAAACTTCCTTTTCAGGGAAGAATTTAAACTTATACTCACTGTTGAACCAGTGCATAGCTCCAGAAATGCTGCTCTTCCACTCTCATGTAGTCGTATGCTTAAACAGTTTGCTGGATTAGGACCAAGGACTCAGATGGAGGTGCCTGAGGAAGAAGCCGGCAGATTTGTTAGTGCTAACACCCTTAACAGCTTTAAAAATTCATGGTGCTGATTGAAAATCCAGGATGATCGGTTGATCCTCTACAAAACTCACTGTGAATTCTGGATCTGAGATGACGCTTCACCTGCATCCAGGCAGAAGATATTTCACAAGAACAGGGGTCTTTTGAACTACTTATGTCCCCAGAAATGTATCACTGATAAGCTCTTCTCTTTTTCCCATGAGGAGGCCCCATCAGAAAAGAGACAAGGATGTTGGAAAAGTCTGAGGGGAGACTGAAATGAAGGGCTGAGCCCTCAATATTTTCTACAGTGGGCAAAGCTACAAAAGCAAGAAGAAAATCCACCCTTTCAGTTCAGCCATCATGGGGTGCCACTGTGGGACAGAGGGGTCCCGAGAGAATGTGGAGGAGTTGAGGAGCATCATAATTCTTGGCACATCATCTGCATGAATGTCCTCAGCTGCTGCCTGTTGCTTGGAGTAGTTAGGGAAGACACTGTAATTCAAAGCTCATTGAATTTTACGAGAATTCAAGATGTTCATTAATAAGCTATAAAGAAAAACTTAAATGTTTGTCGTTATAATTAAATCGATACCCAAACAACTTTTTTTTTAGATCAAGAAATGGACATGGAAGAAAAGAGGTCTGAACTCTCTTCAAAGTGATCCTCCTGTAAGTCCTGAGAAAGATTTTTAATGTACCCTGGCAATGGAATTTCAGATAAACTGAGAATAAGATGATACCATGCTCTAACATTTTATCTGCTCCTACCTGAAGGCCTGTCTGAACTGGCCAGAGATCTGTTATAAAATTTGGAAAGTGCTTCATATTCCTAAGGAGAAATCATTGGGAAAATCTAAGGCTTATCTGCAATTTCAAATGTTGGAAAAGATACCAAACTACAAGTATTAAAGGTAGAATAGAGACACTATAACCGTATTCACATGTTTTCGTATCTGTCTTCTAAATCTGGATTATGTTCAGTAAGTGCACATATTCTTAAAAGCTCTACTAGAAATGCTCAATACTTTTGCAAATCCAAATTCTATTTAGAGAGGATCTTCTAACATAAATAGATCTAACCAAAACATTTATTTTTTACCAACAAAATCTAAGGTTTCCCTCAAAAGAGAGAGGGTATTTTGCAGAAGACGTAATTAGAGATGAAACCATGAATTTTCAAAAAGCTCTTCAACCATTGAGGTCAAAGCAGTTATAAATCTCCGAAGGTCTGTACTACAGCTGGCCTTTGTATTAGTGCACAGGGATAAGTGAAATAGGCAAGGGAGAAACAGCTTCCTTCTCTTGGGTAACTTGCTCTCAAAGATTTAACAAAACAAAAACAAAACAGTAGAAGTGCTACAAAAATAATGAAGTTTGTGGAGAATTTGACAGTGGCCATAATTTTTTTTTCAACAGCCTTCAGCCAGGAAGCTTCTAAAATAAAACTTAAAACAAACCAAGGCTTAAGACTGGATCAGCTAGAATGCATTAATATAATAGGCAAACCCACATAATTCAAAGTTCTTAAGAAATCTGTCAGGTATTTTAAACTTTAAACTAGATGGGCTTTGTAATTGCAAAGAGTCTTTCTTAGTTAAATTCTTGTAATAATTAGAAACCTCTCTCTAATTTCTCTGTGGACACTTTCTAAACAAATGTTCTGTTTCCTACTTTGTCCTTCAGCATAAATAACTCTCTTGTCATTACAATTTGGATATACTTCAGGATAGCTGTCCTATTTTCTCATAGTTCTGCTTTTGCCAAATTTAGTTAGTCTGTTCCTCCTTCTTTGGCTGAAATAAATATTCAAATTACCTAACCTACATCATCTCTGTCCTCTTATGTATGTCCTAATATAATTTCATATCTATACAAATAACTCTCTACACATACATTGGTGGTGAGGGGCTGGACATGAGCCAGCAACATGCATTTTCAGCCCAGAAAGCCAAACATATCCTGGGCTGCATCCAAAGCAGCGTGGCCAGCAGGGCAAAGGAGGTGATTCTGCCCCTCTATTCTGCTCTCATGAGACCCCACCTGGAGTGCTGCATCCAGCTCTGGCAACCTCAGCAAAGGAAAGACTGGGACCTATTGGAGCAAGTCCAGAAGAGGACCACCAAGACGATTAGCAGGATGAAGCACCCCTCCTATGAGGAAAGGCTGAGAGAATTAGAATTGTTCAGCCTAGAAAAGTGGAGAGTACTGGGTGACCTAATTGTGACCCTCCAGTACCTGAAGGGAACCTACAAGAAAGATGGAGAGATACTTTTTAGAAGGGAACATAGAGAGAGGACAAAGGGGAATGGCTTCAAACTGAAAGAGAGTAGATTTAGGTTAGATATTAGGAAGAAATAATTCTTTAATGTGAGGATGGTGAGGTACTGGAACAGGTTGCCTGTAGATGTGGTGATTGCCCTATCACTGGAAGTTTTCAAAGCCACACTGGATGCTGTTTTGAGCAACCTGGTCTAGTGGAAGGTCTCCCTGCCCATGGCAGGGGGGCTGAAACTAGAT
>QWTY01007953.1:18480-33315 GCA_008033365.1 Pseudorectes ferrugineus
TCAATCTGATCATTTTTATTTAATCTCTTTTACCACAATTGATCTCAATTTAATTGAGATGTCTACAGTGTCATTTAATACATCTGAACTGGTTATCCTAAACTGATTTTTTATGTTGTGGTTCTTCTGACCTCTCACACATTTTTATGTGAGTAAAAGAGATGCATAACTGAAAAAAATGTTTGTTTCTCTCTTACTGTAAAAAGAGTAGAGTGTGACTAACCCAGGAATAAACATACATTGTAGGCATATGTCTTTGGCTAAAAGCATCCAACCCAATAACATCCTGGCCTTTCAGTCACAGCCTTCTTCAGGAATAATGCTTTGGGAGCCTTCTTAAGCTCTCCACTTACTTATTCCCAATGCCTATTGGGGATAGATATTCCCCCAATTCTCTTTTCAGCTGTTTCTCTCAGTTGTTCTAATTTAGGTCTTATTTCCTCAAAGCAAACCTACCTTTTAACATGAGAGAAGAAAATAACACTTTTCTTCAGTTAGCCTAGGACTGAAGCTAGGTATTCAATAAGATGCTAGTTTCCTCTTCCTGCTTAGAAAAAGTGAGAAGCTTTTCTCAGAAGCCTCTAAATAGATGCTTGTTAGAAGTCCCTAGGTCACAGACCCACGTTGCTACTTCCTTGGCAGCATAAAAAAAAAAGGATGCATATGTAAGAGAATCCACAAACAACGCACATGTCAGTAGTACCTTGCATTCAGGTATGATTTCCAGGAGAAAGTACTTCTCTGAAATTCTGTGCTTCCTTGTACCCAGCTTCTGACAACTGACTAGTGAGAGATGGAGAAGCCAGTTCATATGATAAAGCTGTAGATACAGGTAAACAGGTAAACAACATTCACAGCCTTTCTCTCATCCTCTGTGTGGGTTACTCCTGAGCTCAAAATCAGGCAAATCACTTGTGGGACAATTTTATAGAAATGCATGTGCTTCTGAATGGGCTAAAAAAGGTTGTGAAGAAAGGCTATCCACATCCAAATCCAAATCCATCAGCTGGAGGTTTCTGAGTGAGACCAGTTTATTCTATCAAATTGAATAGTAAGTGCATGTACATTTCTATCTGTAGGATTGACACCCACTTTTGTGCCACATCTGCTCATCAGTTATTTTACCCACCTGTTTCATCATGTCTTCAGGTCTTGGCCTACTATTATATTGCATACAGGATCTAGCACTTCAGAAGTTTAGATTTCCTAGGGCCTCCAGTCAAGCATTGACGTAAATAATAAGTGTTGTGGTTTAACCCCAGCCAGCAGCTAAGCCCCACCCAGCTGCTTGCTCACTCCACCCACAGTGAGATGGGGAGAGAATTGGAAAAGCGAGAAAACTCATGAGTTGAGATAAAGACAGTTTAATGGGTAAGGCAAAAGCTATACACACAAGCACAGCAAATGAAGGAATTCCCTCACTGCTTCCCATGGGCAGGCAGGTGTTCAGCCATCTCCAGGAGAGCAGGGCCCCATCTCACACAACAGTGACTTGGGAAGACAAACACCATCACTACAAACATCCCCCCTTCCTCCAGTTTTACATCTCTTCCCTCAGTTTTACATGCCGAGCATGAGGCCACAAGGTCTGGCATATGCCCATGGCCAGACGGTGTTCAGCTGTCCTGGCTGTGTCCCCTCCCAACTCCTTGTTCACCGCCAGCCTGTTCACTGCCGGGGTGAGAAGCAGAAATGGACTTGACTCTGTGCAAGCACCGCTCAGCTCCCTGTGCTATCTCCATCCCTGGAAATGTATAAGACCAGGCTGGACGGAATTATGAGCAATCTGGTCTAGTGGAAGGTGTCCCTGCCTATGACAGGGGGGTTGGAATTAGATAATCTTTGAGGTCTCTTCCAAACCAGACCATTCTATGAATCTGTGATTCCGTGATACTATGGTTGACTCTATGATTCTATCTACACTGTTTCAAGCACAAATGCAAAACACTGCCCCACCAGCTACGATGAAGAAAATTAACTTTACCCTAGTCATAAGCACCATAATGAGAAAGATGTTAATTTCTACTGAAGAATCCTAACAGAAATGTGATCAGATTAAATTTCAACTGAGTGTCTGCTATTAGCTCTTCTGCTTAATTTTTCTCCTATAAAATTACATCATGGCATTCTGTGGTGGAGATAAGGAAGGACAGGTTCAGTGCCCATGTAAAGAAAATTACTGAAAAAATATAGAACTTACATCCACTTCATGTCTGTGATCTTGCCTTTACTATGGTTGTGGAATACAAGTCATCTTACCTAATCTTCTTGTAAGAATTGTTTCCACTTTCATCATGCAAAGGATTTGTTTGTCTCCTGAGCTCTGTATACAAACTTTATTCTCTGTATGAGAACATAGGAAAAGAATGGTCCTTTCAAGAAAAGAAAAGGAAGAAAGCTTGGCCAACACAAATATCAAGAACTCCAACTGCAAAGGCTAATGAAGATTAACAAAAAGACCTTTCTCTTTGTTTCTTCAATGAGGATTTGGGTGCCTACATTGCTGTTACTTGAAGACACTGTAGGGCGAAGTCCCTTCCCTAATGAAGATAGTTAATGGAATGCAATCAATCCTAATAGACATTTCATTTCTGTCATGAGAAGGAAGACTGTAGCAGTTAAATTCTCTGAATCACGCAAGTTATTCTGGAATAAATCACCCACAGCTCCAGAACATGTTAGATGTGTAAACCTGTCAGTCATGATCAGCAAATTGTTAAACATTATAATACAGAAGAGGATGGCTTTGATACTCAAGCCCTTGATATAGGTGCTGCAACTTCAACACCAAAGATGTATGTTTCTGCAAGCATGTGAGATGAAATTTTATACCAAAAAGCCTCCACTATTATTCCTTGAAGACTTCTCAGCAAGGATTAGAATATACATATTTCATGCAAAAATCAGACATAAAACCCAAAATGGCTCTTATTTATGAGTAGGGAAATTCAAAACCTAGAGCTGCAACCTTTACTTAATGCCAAGGCCATGAAAATGCAATGATCTACAGAAATTCACACTTTCGTCTCTGGGGGCATTGTTACAGGCTCAAAAAAGTCAAATTGCTGTTACTTGAGCTTGCAAATAATTTATACCTATCATTTGTCTTATAGTCCTAGCATTTGCCTGCTGTGCTGACCACCTACTCATGGATGTATGTTGCAGCAATCTTGTTCTTGACACAGTAACCAGAAGAGAAGAATGTGTTATTTTAGAGTATTTGAAATGTCTGGGACTAATCTACCAAGCAAAAACTACAAGCTCATACATTGAAAAAAAAGGTATTTTTCCAAAGTATTATATCATGAGTTATCAAGTAATTTTTTAAAAGGTAACAACTGACTGCACAAGCCACTGAGGAATCACTGCTCTAATTGTCACTTATTTAATTCCTCATAGGAGTTAAGTATGTATACAAAATTTTTAAGAAAGAATTTGCCAGCGCCAGTACTCCACATTCAATGGAAACATGAAAGTACACATTTTACAAACGTTATCTTTGTTATTGCCATTTTTGATATTTTAATGCTTTAAATATTAATCTTTCACATCCTGTTCAATCATAAATAACAGAATATTATTAGTCAGCAAGAACTGAAATATATTCACAATCTGGCCTTATCATTATCCCCTATACTGCAAAACACATTTTTTCTGATGCCTTATATATAGTTTCCCAGAGTTTGTGAGTAGGGAAGATTTAAATTAAATAATTTTATATCAAGCAGTGAAATCCCCACTTTTTGGTGCCAATGATTTTCCTTTTCATTGCAGAAAAACTGCTGCAAATCCAAGCTGAAATCCAAATTGGAATTATCTCTGTTAGACAGAGGCTGTGTGTAATCACTCCAGCATTTTCAATCCTTTGGCCAAGGGGACAAATGTGTCAGTATCTTTCTTCTTTAAACTTATTTAATAGACCTTAGACAGAAAAAAAGAAAAACTCATTAGATCATCTAGTTCATCCTGCCAATCTCTGTATCTATCATCTCATCTTGGGAAAGTACTGTAGACAGCCTCCGGGTGTTCTGTACATATAATATTGGCAGAATGGGGCCCAAAGTTTTTGTTTTCTTACTACAAGTCACCAAAATAAACAAACAAAAATCCCTCTGAGCTGCAACTAAACAAAAAGAGAACTACAACCAGCTGACCTAAAAAAGATCTGCAGGAGCTGTGTATTAACAGAGTTTTCCACCCTTTCACTATTCATTTCTAACACAAAAGCTGATCTTAGTGAATTTGCAATGATGTCAGTCAGGGAAGTACAGTCCTATTTTTGGCACTAAAAGGAAAGAAGCATTAAACTTTCATATAATAAAATAGCAGCATTAGGTTTAGAGAACATAAGAATCAAAATATTCTAATGTTTCCCTAGGTTCAGTTTAATTCATATCTGTGCCATCAGGAAAATAGTAACAAGATCATAGTGTTGTTGAATTGTTTTTTCCCACTCCTTCCCTTTCCTTGGCAAATTGAGAAAAGAAAATTGCTTCAAATCAAGAACACTAGTATTTCTTCTTTGTTATTCAAATGGAGACTGGGACTGCTGAAAACGATTTATTTCCACATACATTTCAATCATGCAATATCAAATTTTATGAAGAAAAAAAAAAAAGAGCCAAACCACAGCAAATTTACATTTTTAAAACTTGAGTATTTTTATTTGTCATATGGAATATTAATTTTAATGACTGTCTCAAGCTTTTAAGAGACCATAGGCCCACTTCTTTGTAGCTCCAGTGAACCATAACTGTGCCTTAGACTCCTCAAAATGTTTGGTCTCACAAGGCAAGAAATATACAGACCTTTTATTTGTAAAGAAGACTCATATTAACACCAATTGGGTGAAATAAAGTTCTTGGACAGATAAATTCTTTAATTTTTGAATATTAGTTTAGTTAAAACATGCCCTGTACTGTCCAAAACATGCCCATGTACTGTACAAAAACTTCAATCTTTTGCTAATAGTATCACAAAAATTATCCTTGTATATTCTGTGCAACACACACTCAGACACTTCAGCTGAACAAAACAAACTCATCAATTACAAGTTTTCCCACTGGTAAACTCTGGAACTGACAGGGTCTTGCACTGTGATAAAAACTCAATACGAAATCCGAGAATTACTTCGGCATTTCATCAGAATCATGTGGCTTCTGGACCATCAAGAGGTAGGTTTCACACCTGAAGAGCACCTCCCTCAGCCCACGTAATTTTTGCTTACCATTGAATGAGAAATTCACTCCTTGCTGCCTAAAGCTAAAAAGACAGTAAGGACCTGCATCCAAATCCTTGTGAATTTAATAGAAAAATTCCCACTGGAATGAAGAAGCTAAGGAGGATCCAGCCCTGAGCAATTTACAATATGCTTCCTGATTTGTATTTTAAGCCTGGTAGAGACGGAATGCAAAGTATTCATTGTACATGTATTAGATATGTTTAATATAATTCCAAGGCATATCTTTGATTAAGGTATTGGAAATATATGAAAGCAAAAGTAATGTTGTAATATAAAACATGTACCCATTTATTTTAGTATATTCATGTGCATTCACTGATAATACTTTCCTGAAGTTTCCAGACAGGCTTTAATAGAAAACAGTGATAAATGCCCCTTACTAGACACTCTCCACTGATCTCATACTAAAAAAATTGCAAATCAAAATACAAATTTACACCTCCAGTTTAACTTTTGCTTAAGACAACCAGATGTTGGAACTTCAGTTCACATAGGTTTCTTTCCCACCAAATATTTCCAAATGGCAATAGCAAACAAAACCAAAGCAAGTCAGAATGTTTCTGTTTTCAGATGAGATATGTCCAATTAGGAAATGCTGAAGTTCCTACCTAAGGGTTTTACTGTAAACATTTTAACTAGTGTTGGTAAATGCCACTTTTGCTAAACTAAAAAAAAATCTGTACAGAAAGGATGAAATCTTACTTCTATAAACAGGAACAATCTGTGACAAAGCTTGGTAAATGTCACTTCCAAATTATATTTAACACTGATGTCTGAATATGAAGTTTCATTGTCCATATCAATGAAAGTCTGGTGCTAATCAGGTTTCACTAAAAATTATACTTTTCATTCCAACTTTGACACTTTTCTATTAAAAACACATATCTATTCAGGCAGGTAAATCAAAATCTTTGCAAAGAATATACCCTGTTAGTACCCACAGTCCATTTTTCTGAAAATAGAACATGCATAATTCTCTTTAAGAGGACATACGAGGAAAGTCATCCTGAGAATTTCACAGGGTTTGTATGATCTTTTACTCTCATAACTAAATATTGTGAAATAGATACAGTATAACTGCATGTCTTGAAATCAGACAAAGTGAAATCAATTAAGTGAAATTATTTTTTGGCCACTCAATAAGTATGGCAAAAATTACAGTGTTGGTTAACATCTTTATACATCAGCAATTTTATTCTATTGATTGATTACCTTCTAGAATGTCTTAGTCCCTTAATGGGATTTTTTGTGTGGTTGTTAGGGTTTGGGTCATCCACACAGTGGCAGATCTGTGCCTGAAGTTCTGAGTCATTGACAGAGCAGCCGGAAGGCTCATGACTGCAAGAATAATCAACTCCCAGTCGACACTGAAATTGCTCCAGGTGGAACCCTACAAATCTAGGGGGCCTAATTCCAAGAATCCTCAAAGAGCTAGCTGACATCATCGTAAAATCACTCTCAAAGACTCTTGAACAGTCTTGAAAATCTGGAGAGGTCCCAGCTGACTGGAAGCTGGCAAACATTCTCCTGATTTTTGAGAAGAGCAAGAAGGAGGAGCCCAGAAACTACAGGCCTGTCAGTCTCACTTCAGTGGCTGGAAAAGTTATGGAGAAGATTATTCTGGGAGATATTCAAAAAACACCTGAAAGGCAATGCAGTCATTGGTCCAGCATGGGTTCATGAGAGGAAGGTCCTGCTTATCAAACCTGATTTCCTTTTATGACAAGGTAACCCACCCAGTTGATCAAGGGAAGCCAGTTGATTTAATCTTTTTGGATCTCAGTAAAGCTTTTGCTACTGTCTCTCACAGTATCCTTCTGGACAGAATGTCCAGCACACAGCTGGATAAACACATCATGCGATGGGTGAGCAACTGGCTCATGAGTTGGGCACAAACAGTGAATGGGGTGACATCAGACCTCTCACTAGTGGGGTTCCACAAGGTTTTGGTAGTGGGGAGTCTGCAGAGGAGGCTTCTGTGAGAAGACACCAGAAGCTGCCCCCATGTTGGACAGAGACATTTTCATCCAGATGCAAGATGGACTCACCGCCAGCTAAAGCTGAGTGCAGCAGCAATATAAGTCTCAGAGGATCATATTTTCTTCTGTGCCATATATGTCTTACCATAGCTTTCATGGTAGCTCTCAATGCTTAATATTATATAGGACTTGAACTCTTCTCAAATCACAGCTATTTTCAAATAAAATAGGAACTAAAGGTGGAAAGAAGTATTGGAAGTCACTACCTTCCATAAATCTCATTTATATAAAATACTGTTTCGTATGTTGGTACAGCTATGATTTTAAATTAAATGTGTTTTACTAGTGATAAGCCTTAAAATTATAATACTTAAAGCATATCTAACTGGGGTGGAAGCACTTAAGTAGCTAAAATATGGCATTCCTAAATATTAATATAATCAAAGCCATAAATAAATAGATGTATTAGCAACTGACAATGTTAGTCCTGAAGATAATTTTGGGGCAATTGAAAAGTTGCTCCAAAGCAAAATCATGTTTTTACGTATGTGCAGTGTAGCCTGAATGTTGCAGTATTCTCCACATGCAAGGCTTTCCTTTTATTTCTAGTGTTGCTGGGAAGCCACCCAAGGTGAGAGAGTTTATTCCCAAAGAAATTCAATAAACTCTTTTTGTGTTGCAGTTCTGCAGAGGAAATAATGTGGTGCTAACCATATTAGCAAAAAAAAAGAACCAAAAAACCACAAAACCAAAACAAAACACAAACAAAATAAAACAACAACAAAAGAAAAACTCCACCAGGATGGGGGAAAAAAAAAAGATTAATCCTTGTGATATCTGATGTAAGCCCATGAAACACTGTGAAGGGCAGAGCATGGGCTCTGTTCAGACCATAGTGGCCATCTACCAGCAGATGACATGCTCCCTTACCTCAAGTAGAATTTGTGGGCTTGAGACAGTCTACGTCTTTAGGGTGGACTTTTTTCTCAACAATTTTAGCGATCCAGGCTAAGAGTAATTCTACTGTGAGTAGACATGGTGCAGACTCTCTTTATAACTGGAAGGGAAACTGGGCATTTCTAGGACACATCCCATCAAAGAGAACTGGCATAAATCACCACCTACAGATGCCTTCTCTACCAGACACCAGACTTTAGACAGCTGAGACAGACGTGTGTTTTCAGGCCAATATTCACGTTCTCTTTCTACATGTCAGCCTCAGTCACGAGCATTGTCCAGTGCAGGACAAAGTGTTATCACCAGCTGCAGCCCAATTCACTGCCTGCACAACAAGAGCTTGGTACTGCACAGGAAGGTGACCTGTTACAATACACGTTGACGTAACTAGAAATAGTAATGCAATACTCTTTCCTGAGACAAAACGAGGCATTCCCAAGCAACAACACTCCCTAGCTTATAAGTGGTTTTAGGACTATTGGAGCAGAGCATTTAAGACAATTGCTACAAACTAGAGCTGTGCATTTAAGCCATGTCATGAACTCCTGTAAATTTGCCCAGCAATCTCAGCTGTAAATAGTTTCTTCATAATTTGTGCTAAGATGCCAAAGCAAGTGGGTGTGACACCAGCCTCATCAATTCTTTGGCTACAGACACAAACTTTCATTAATCTCGTATTTTACATAGCCTATTACGATCCCTGAACTTTGTAATCCTAATAACAATTTTGAAACGCCTTTGCATGTGGATATCAATCTACAAAAAAAAGGTCAGCCCAGTATGAAACTAAATTCTCTGAAGTGTTTTAGAGATCAATATG
This sequence comes from Pseudorectes ferrugineus, assembly GCA_008033365.1. NCBI lineage: Eukaryota > Metazoa > Chordata > Aves > Passeriformes > Pseudorectes > Pseudorectes ferrugineus. Next base: position 27,479 of record QWTY01007953.1, read on the forward strand.
AAGAAATTTTACTTCAACATGTCTACAGTCATATTAGTCATTAATTATTACCTTTTACCTACTGCACATCTCCTTGGGACATGCAAAATTGAGGAGTGTTTGCCCCTTTTTGGTGAGTCCAAACTTTGTAACTATGTGCCATACTGCCATGGGCATGTTTGTCTGCATAACTCTCTAACTTCTATTGATCAGTGATGTGACAGGAGGTGTAAGTGCAGCCAAATCTGCTTTTCCAAGGAAAACATTACTTAAACTTATTCCTAAATGTATGTTTTGTCTAAATGCAGTTTTGTAAGCTAAATAGAAACAGAAATAGGCATTCATTGCTTTTTGTAGAACAGATCTGGGGGAGGAGGGAGTTATGCAGGCCATAGTTTCTAGATGTTGATTTACCCTCTTTTTTAAAGGGATCTAAAATTGCTACAGGATGTCTTTTTATATATAGTCCTATTACTATTTTAGTTAACTGTGTACACAATTAATTAAATAAATGAGGGGTTTTTTCATTTTTACCCCCATTTTTTACTTCTTTCCCCAAACTATCACATGTTCCAGGCCACACATGCCAACATTGTTTGAAATCCAGAGACTACAACAAAATGTGCTCTTACGTAACATATCTTGTTCTCTGTATCACCCTGTCATTGCCAACTTCACGCTGACAATCACTGATTAACTCAGCCCCAGCACATGTCTGAAGTGAAGCCCACAGTGATGTCTGATTCCTCAGAAATATTTCAGAGGGGCCAGTTTTTTTCTTTTAGTTATGATTTAGGTAAGTAAATGTGAAGATACTGTAAGATTCAAATAATATACTGTACATTAGACTCCTAGCTGCAGCCTTATCGTATTATCCTTTACAATCTTGGCTCAAAATCCAGAGGGACTCTGGATCGCTTAATTAGTTAATTTCTGTTTTGATTGGGAAGACAAAAGTAAACCTTTTGGAAATGAATTCATCAATTCAAACTGCATAACAGGCTTTATTGAAATGCAGTCTGCAATGTTCTTAAGTCAGCCTCACCACTGAATGTTGGGACTTATCTTAATTATGGTTGGTTGTAATACTGTACTTATATTAATAATGTTCTTATGTTAAAGAGATTTTTTTGACCTTTTGCAGTGCAGAAATCAATGAGAAGTTGATAAAGCCAAGTTCATTGCTGCCTAAAGTAAAGCAAGCCTGATTTGTTTACTTACCTAAGCCTTCATCTGTCAGACCCATTCTGAAATGATTTATAGACCTCTACCCAATGAAATCATTTAAAGTAGATTAGATTCAAGGAACAATCACCTCTAATATGACAAGCTGATGGAGGCTGACAGGTAACCAAGTTGCTCTGGATGGCAAACAAGTTCCTGAAATTCTGATTAAATTAAAATATTAATGGTACCACTGGGAAAATAAGATTGAATCATGTTAGGCGAATTCAGTATTAGAAACAAAATGCAAATAGAGAATCATTCTGTGCGAAGAAAGCCAGCTGAGGTACCAAGGGAAGTTACCTCCAGTAAACGAGAGAGCAGGAAGCGAATTCAAATGAAAAGCATTGTGTCAAGAGCTCACCTTCACCTTTCTGAGGTCTCTAAAACAACAAGGCCTAACAGGCTCTGGGGTTGGTCTGAACACTTTTGAGAGGTTACATATTTATTTGGACTTGCAGCCTAGTACTAATGAACAACTCCTGCTTTCCTAAGGTTATAAGGTTATTCTTTGAAGCCCTGATCCATGATTTTTTTCCCCTTTTTTCATGTTTGTTTAGTTTCTGTTTTCAATCCTGTACATTAAGTGGGTCTGGCTGCACTATAATTGCTATATAACTAAATGTATTGACGCTGCCTGCTTTGGGATCTGTATTAATTTTGACATACAGGGTAATTAAATGTGCTATGTGTCTCACGTGCATTAAAGGAACAATAGATGCCTTATCTGCCAGACACGCTGAAGTGTGCAATTACAGCATGTTAAGAGCAGTTGTTTTTTGCTTCACAACACCTTTTATTAAGGTTCTTTTAAATATCTTTAGATGTTATTTAATGGCTGTGAAGTAAAGACTATCCATCACAAGTAACACTGATGGGATTTATCTCGCCTCAATTTAGACAGGGTAGACATCTTCATCTGACCTAATTGCCTAACCCCCCATTTCAGTCAGCAGAGAGAAAGAGCTGCTTATAGATTGCCAGTCATCTGGTCTGGTTTTTATAGTTGCATTTGGATTTAATAAACTGCAACCTGAACACCCTCACCCCCCACACACACTATTCTGTATCTTTACAGGAGGAAGAAGCTTGGTGGAGACAGCAGGAAACACCTAGAGGAAACACTGCACCCACAGTGCCTCTCTAAATAGTGAAGTGACAATCTAGTTTCAGTGTACAGAGATCTTTTTTTTCCCTAGGAGACACTATATGGTGGCAATGGTCAGTCCAGTGCGATCTACAGACAGGGGAGGAATGTGGTTAACAGGAAAATAAACCAGCAGCTACACAGCAGCAGCGAGGGAGAGCCTCCTAGATACCCTTATCATGGGAAGGTTAGCTTTTATGGATAAAAAAATTGCTATGCGATATGGAAGCAGTGGAAAGAAGGACAGGACATGCATAAAGAAGTGACCATGGTGAGATAAAAATGAGAAGCCTAAAGTTTTTATCATCTCAGGGAGGCAGGGGAGCGGGGGTGTTAAAGGTCAAGAGGAGACCTTTCTCCTGCCAGGAGACTGTCCTAGGCGATGATCAGCTCTCAAAGGTGTTTGATGAGTTTTGTGACTGCAGAAAAATTGAGGTGCTGGAGAGGTACTGGTCTGGGGACTTGGGCAGAAGAAGAGACTGCTTTTGTTTTCTGACCTGAAAGCAAGAGGAGAAGAGGAATGTATTTACCTTTCAATGCCACTAACAATGACTATGTCAACACTCACATTACTAGATTAAAAACCTGTTCAATTCTAACTGGGCTGTTAGGATTATTGTACTGTGATTACTTACCAGTGGCAATGCTAAATTGAAAACTAGCAGCAATCAAAAGAACCTGAAGCGGGTTGGTCAAGCCAAGAGACTGAGGTGCAGATCGAGCCTGGGGGACCACCAGAACAAAAGGTAGCTCAGGAGGAAGAAAAAGTGTCCCATTTATCTTTAGCACATTTAAGTAATGGATAACCAGCTTGACAACTAGCATAGTGGATCTTGGAGAATGCCAGCAAAGACCATGCTCTTGAGGTGAATTTTCCACTCATGTATTCTGGTCTGAAAAATCAGCCCATAAATATATATGACTTTGAAATTATCTGCAGTTTCTCCCAGTTTGTAGGTGCTATGGTAATAGAGAGGAAGTTTAACCTTAGCAGTAAAGGAGTCTTTGTGTTCTCACCACATGTGCCAGATGAAAAGTAATAGTGTATAACCTATACTAAGAGCATTGCTAGGTAAAATCCTACCTACTCAGAAGTTTAACTTATGCCATTAGGGAAAAGGATAGTAGAGCTCTCACAATGCACATTTTATGTGTGTATCTTCCTCAGTGTCTGAAATAAATTCTCACACATCTGTGAATCATTATTTCCACAGTTCAACTACTTCTATCTATACAATGTGGCTCTGAGACACAGGAAAATCTCCTGTGGCCAAGTGGGAAAAGTACCATGGGAAACTACTACTTTCTTATACTCACTGTTCAGCCCATAATGATCTTGTTATTTTGTAGACTGTGATAGGACGCTATGTCCAAGGTTTAAAAAGAATAGGCCCAAGCCTTCATTTCCTAATGATGTTAGAAATTACTTTTCTCTCAGATTTTCAGAATGTTTTAGCAAGCCATCGTTTCATGAGTGCTTTGAAAATTATTCCATGTCCTTAGGTACCAAAACAGAGATCAGGTTCTTTGAAGTTTTCTTTTTTAAAACGTTTGACCTCTAGGTACATTTCACATTGTAGTAATGGAAGTGTGTCTGTAAGGTATTATTTCTAGTCTTGTTATATCTCTGCCATTCAGGATATTAACTACTTAGTCATTAATTTCAGTCCTATCACTGTCTGGTACATGTTGTCATACAGGACAACTCTAAGAGTCCGGGTTTTCTTAAGCTTCAAAACTAGTACAGTCTAACCTTTTGACAGTTAGCTTTGGTATCATTACACAATTAATCCATCATTACATGAAAAGGAGCAAAACACCTGTTATGTAAAATACAGAGCAAACAGAAGTGCAAGCAGGAGCTAGAAAATTTGAGCATTTCTCCAATAACAGCTCTATCAAGAGGATGGAATAAAGTTTCAGAGAAAAAAAATCAACATCCTTCATCCATAAGTACAACCAGCAAAGGGAAATACAAATTTGAGAGAACTAAAGTTGGGTATTCACGTAAATTTCTGTTCAAAGTTTTATCTTTCCCCCTGAATTTCCTTTTAAGCCATGAAAATTTTAATGAGACAGAAATATCACTGTCTGTGAATGTGCCCATAAACAAATCCTTACTTCTCCTATCAAGAAGGTAATATGCTGACTGTACTGTAAAGCATTGACAATTGTCTCCTATATTTATATTCTTATTCATTCTCACACTCTCTCTCTTTCTTTCTCTACACAGACCTATATACTATATATATATATCTGTACATGCAAATGCAGCAATGTGTATATATTTAATCGTGTATGCATCTATCAGTATAAAGCATGGATATACCTTAATAACTACCTATCTTTCTATCTAACTGTAGTGCTAGAGGTTTGTTTGAGCTAAGGTGATAATATTCCACTGCTTTTATGCAACAGAAAACTGAAACTGTTATTTGTACTAAAAGCAATATACTCCAAAAGACCTGGTGGTCATGGCTAAATATGTATCTTTCTTTTGCTGTAGATTTGGTAGTCATCTTATATATAAGATCTTTATGTGCAATCATAGAATAATCAAGGGTGTATAATGCTTTTTTTTCTGTCAATTATACAGCACAGATTGTTAGTATATGGTTTGCCACATGGTTCCTATCCTTTATGCACTCGCCCCATGCATAGACTGAAAGCATTGAAAACATGTGAGCTGCTGTAGTGGGTAAATATGGAATCCATAGATTAAATTTCAACATCAACTATACAGGTCTGAATTTCTCGCAGCTTTGATTCTAATGCCCTACTAATGTTTATGCTATCAATATTAGCTTACATAACATTCAGGGTTTGGGTCTGGGTAAGATTAAACTGCTTTCCATTCTAGCAGAAAGTTTTTTAGCTTTCTCCAAAACTCCAAATACTACTAGACTGCGTCATGGAAGTCTAAACAGGATTTTCATTTATAAAGAAGTTCTGAATTTTGGCTACTTTTGTCAAAAACTTGCTGTCTATTCCAAACAAATAACAGTCAAGTGTTATTTCAAATGGCAGATTTTTTCTGTCTAATCTTGCCATTTTGTGATTTGCGTTGTCATTTATTTCTGGAATATCTGTGTTTTTCATATAAGATCAAGAATGGTAGCCTCAAGCTTCTTTCCTCATGGACTTCTGTCCTTGAAACAGGTTCAGCTTAAAGAGTGTTTGTTGACCGATCAGGCAAGGCTGATGGGAATCCATATTGGAGCTCTCCAACTGCTTTCTGTGGAAAAGTCTCAAATATGGAAGCTTCACAGCATTTCTTAAGACAGAAGGGCTGTGGATCCATCTGGGCTCCTCTCTCATGACAGCTTAGAATGGGGGACATGCCATCCCTGTCTTCAAATGATCCACCCTCAGTTTTGTGTACTACCCCAGGAATTAAGACTTGAATTCTTGTGAAAATAAAAACTGAGATTAGAACCAAGAGCTGGCATCTAAAGATGACTGGCTGTGGGATTACAAGAGTGGGCTG
>QWTY01007955.1:0-15486 GCA_008033365.1 Pseudorectes ferrugineus
ATGCCCATTTGGCAAAAGCTGAATCTCTGCAAACCAGAACCTTGGGTCTGAAGTTTCTGTGGTCTGTATCTGTGGGGTTTTTTTTTGTTTTGGTGAGGGTTTTATTTGTTTTTCCTTTTTTTTTTTTTTTTGTTGTTGTTGTTCTTTTGTTTTTTTTTTTCTTTTTAGAGAAGAAGAATGGATAAAAGAATGGTCCTGTTTTTTCCTCTCATTTCTGAAGGGAAATTAAATAACAGCGATGGCTCTACATTATGGCCTTCCTTTCTGCTTAGCTTTAATTTTAGTCATCTTTTGCTGGTTCCTGTTACACTCAGTTCCTGAACTCTCAATACAATAAATGTTATTGTTCATGGGGAGAATGAGTTGCATAAATGTCAAGTCATCAACAATCAGCTGGCTAATTGCCCGAAGCCTTTTTTGTTTTCTTCATGGGACATAACTACAAGTACTTATTCATACAAACGAGTCTTACACACCTAAGTAGACCTATTGACAGTAGTGGTGAATTGAAGGTGGAAAAAACCAAGGTTGTGCAATGTCTTTTAAGCCTAGGACTGAATTTCTAGTTGTCACAAATCTTTAGCTAATGGCATAAATTTATTTGCTTTTGGCAACATATACACCCCTATACAATTTTTAATTTTTAAAAAGGGAGATAGAAGAAATCAAATTCAGAAGTAGCAAATTGTTTTCCAAGTAATTTCAAAAGCAAGGGATGATGTGTTTAGCGCAAAGATAGAGGCTCTTGAAATGTTTAGTAAAAATATGAAATTGGATCTGTCTCATGCTATTAGAATCTCATTGAGTATTGATTTCTCTGAAAGAACATACTAGTGCAGAGAAATTGTTGTCTTACTTGATATACCGAACTCTTAAGTTCAAGACTGTGCAAGACAGATGTGACAAAGTTGACAATAACACCATCTAAAGAGGAAGAAGGTAGCTGAAAAGTAAAAACTAATTACAGAGCAATATAATGAAAGGGAATATTATACTTCTTGCAGTAGCAGGAACAGGAATTAATATTAGTTTGTTCAATAATAAAAATGAAACTGGTAGAAATTTACAATATGTAATGTTTTACAATATGTAATTTACAATGTTCGCTTTTCAAGCAAACATTCAGAGAGTCTCAAAATCAAGCTAAAAAGGGAGAAACCCACTTTGAACTTGCTTAAAGTGGAAGTTTTAGGCAATAATTATTTATTGTAATTCAACAAGATCACCTCAGGGGAACTATCAGCTTGAAATGACTGGTATCTGAGGAAGTCTTATGTGCAGACTTCTGAATTTACTACCATGAAGGTCTTCTGCCACTCCCATAGCTGTCATTACATGGGATGCTTCCCCACCTTGTTTAATATGCAGCATGTTTCCTTTCTCCTCACCTAATGAGAGTTCTTCTCAGCTGCAGGGTCCCTTTTGGGGGCCACCAAGCAGCACCTGTGTTCCTCACCTAAGGTGGGATTCAGTTACTTAAACACAGGTGTCTGGCACTGCTTGGGACACCTTGGGCTGGCCTGCCCAGCCTTCAGCTGATGGCTGAGAAAATGCAGGTGTTCTCTAAGGTCTGTGTAAGGTCTGTCACACCAGCATGTCTTGTGCACATCAGGTATTATTAAGACACTTGCTGAGGTCTCTGACAGTGTGTTTACATGTGAGCTTGGTGTCTGGGCTACCAGTGAAGTTCAAAGAGCCGCTCAGCTTGTTCTAGTCACCTCCATGTGGCCCCTGACATGCCTCACAAACCCTGTTGACATCTTCAGCTTTACTTCTCAGCAGTTTATAACCTCTCACTTCAGTCCTACATCCTTGCCCCAGGTTACCTGCTGCTTAGCTCAGCAGCAAGCACCCACCCATCAGCCCACCAGTACCCTGCAGGGTCCATCTTTTCCAGCCCAGTGCAACCAGAGTGCTGGTGTTGACTAATAGCTTGGCAAGTGTCAGTGACAGTCCTTCAGCTCATTGGGGGAGGATGAGAACCCTCTTCTGAAAGGAGGCTGATTGTTCTTTCAGTTAGAGTCCACCAAAATCTGTACAGAGGACACCACAGCAGATGGACAAGAAAATAACTCATGCAGGAATTCTGAAATGCCATGAGATTTGTTTCTCTTCTCTAATAGCAGTTCAATAATTCCGCCTGTCTGTTGTAAAGTCGGAATCCCTCATCTGCATTTTGTGAGTCAATTATACTGGTGACAACATAAAGTGTCTGTGCAGTGACTGGAACTATGTGAACTTTGAACAGAGGATTTGTTTCCCAAAAGTTAATTTGACATTTCCTCGTCTTGTTGTCTGGTTGTGTTACTTTGGTGTCTTATAAAAATGTATTTCTTCTTTTTTCTTCTCCTAGCAGCTGGAGCTGGTAGCTACTTCTCATGGAGGGGATTCTTTTCTCCTTTACATCCTCTTTCAAGGTGAATTTTAATAATATCTCGTGCTACAAACAATCTTAGTAATTTTAGTATTTTGTAAAATGTCCTTTTTTTTTTTTTACGTTAAAAAACCCCCACAACAACCTATCAGGAAATCCATATTCAGTTTTTTTCCACAGTGGAAACTGTGAATTATTTATAACAGTAGTTTGATTATATTAAAAAGCACAATCCCAAGTCTGCAGTACATTACTGGCTCCATTCCTTGCCTAAAACAGGCGTGTTTATATTTTTCCTCAGTAAATATGTGATAATTAAATGCAAATAGACCATATTTTTCAAATGAATTCCCAACCCTGGAAACTTGGATGATGATAATCTTGCCTAATAAATGCACAACTGCAAGTGAAATCAAAGTTTACTGAAGCAGAACATTCTTAGCAGTCAGTAGCAGCCATCACTTAGTGAAAAAAACATACAGGATTAATATAGACACGTCATTGAAAAATGGATAGCCCAAAGGTATTTTATAATTATGGAATATACCTAAGTATTAATTGAAAACACTGTGCGCTCTTTATGGGATGTTCTCAGCTAATCCATTCCTTTAAATTATTAGGCTATATTGAAGTCATGCCTAAGGCTGTCATCAGCTCTCCTGCATGCTCCCCATTGTGTGTGTTATCCCCTGTTTCTAGGTCAGCTTTTCAGCCTTTTCCTTTCCCCTTGTGAAAGAAAGCAATTTCTCTGCCATAGATTTCATTTATGAAGAGACATACACGTTTCTTGCCTGGCAACACCTGGTCTTCTCCCTCTCCCTTACAGTCTGAGGTCCTGAGTCTCCCTTGGAGCTAATGGAAGGACTTTGGTATTGCTCTGATAGTTGCACCCATGAGCAGCTCTGTTTCCCCCCTCTTTTTGATGGATCATGTCTCTCTGATGTCTTTCCAAATCTGGGCTAAAGACAGAGGAATGTAGAATCCCAGAGAAGAGATCATCAAAAAAAGGACTATTGCCTGCCCAGCCTGAAATGAGAAGCTGACACCTCGTCTGCAGCCATCCTCATTCCCTCCTCCTTTTCTCATTCTTCCCAGAATGCTCCACTTTTACACAGCTGTTTTCTAACATCTGGAAATATATCATCGTATGCCCTTCAGAAGAGCCTTTAAGTTTGGGATCTTGTCTCAGTGGCGGAATGCTGGCAAGAAGCCAAGCATTGTCTTTGTACTACCTGCCTGGTTGCTCTCCTTGTCCCAAATAACTCAGTTTTCCTCTCTGGGATTCCTGTAGCTGCACCCCCAAGACCATATTCGTAAGATATTTGGAGAGATTCCTAAGAATATCTCCCCTTCTTTCCTTATGACTTCCTCACATGAAAACATTTTCCTCCTTTATCTAATTCTCCTTAACAGGTAAAGACAAAGGCTGCATTTTGTTCACTCTTTATGACCTTATGAATGGGGAAGAATACTATACAGCCCATGGCTGCATAAAGCACGTGAATAAAGCGTGAATTTAAAGTCTGATGGCTATTCCTTCTGTAGCTCTCTCGCTTTCATGCAGTACTGTTTTCCTGCCCGAACCTGGAGCAAGAGAGCAGTTGCAGGGGAGGGAAAGACAGGTTCCTGGAAGAAGGAGTAGCTGACAGGATGTTGCTTTTGTTGGAAAAGATCAGTCCTGTTGACAACAGGGAGGACCCAGTAAGGCTGAGTGCTAGCTACCAACCAAGCAGCATGCTGCCAATCAGAGTGCGGAGGCCAAACTTTCCTTCTTCCTGCCAAGAAAAGGCATTCAAATAAGGACTGAAGTATGAGTTCAATTTCACTCCAGTTTAATGCAGACAGCAGAAAAACACAGTGACTCACAATACATTCTTGCCTGCTCAATAAATAAAATTTCCTCTCAGAAGTCTGCAATTTTGCACTTGGTCCTAGGATGTACACAGCACAGCAGCTGAGATTTCATGCTCAGAAAGGCCAAGAAATGAACATGTTGGAAAGTTCTCAAGAAAGGCCAGAACTTACATTAATTTTCTCTTTCCTTCACAGATATAGAAATAACTGCTTTAAAACATATGAAAGGGCAATAGCTGATCCTATTCCCACAATTTTGAATCTTAAAACAACCAACCTGCCCCAAAGCAGCCACCTCTTTACTCTTGTCTTGTAACTCTCTCTGTGATGTATGGTGAGGGGAGTGAGCCAAAGGGGATGGCTGAAGGATGTATTGCCACAGACGAGGTTGTAAAGTTACGGTGGAAACTACAAATTTACTCCATAGCATTGCTCCACTAAACAGCGATGGGTAGGGGAGATTTTTTTTCTCTTTTTAGGTCCTCGCTTGCTTGTGGTCCTAATGCCTAAGCAGTTTCTCAGTCACATAGCCAAGGCCAGATGACCCCCAAAAGTTAGAAAATGTATTGGCCAGTGGCATTGTTTATTCTTTATCTGAAGGTGACCAGGAGATATGAAAAACAGCTTAATTTTGGATTTTAGATGCAAGCCTGAGGTTTTCACTTTATGTAATGCTTTCTGAAATGTCCTGAAAAGAACTGAAGAGTTAGGCTGCAGTCCAGGAAAGGAAATGAATGGTAGAAATGATACATAATCTCCCCTGACATCCTGTTAACATAGCCTCGTGCTTAGCCCAAGAACTCAGCCTTGCAGAGCTGGCAGGGTGAACAAGACCCTGCCTACAAACGTGTTTTTGCAGCCCTGTCCTGGTTTGCTGTGTACCACAGCCTCTGTTGCATGCCAGGATCTCTGGGTTTGCTGCTGCAACACCGGGCTGAGAAAGCCACACTTGGCGTGCCACATCCCACCCCTCGGTGCTCCCCCTGCGCTGGAGCCTGGTGGCCCACACTGACATTGCTCAGGTCATGTAGGCTCATGTCTCTTCTCAGGCATATAGAGCCTGGCTCAAAGCCTGCTAAATGCAAAAGCAAGGTTTTAACTGACTGCAGGAAGTTGTGTTCAAGTCCTTTGGGAAGAGCTGGGATGAAGGACAGGAAGTACAATGTAATGTGAGGTGGAGTTTTTTTTCACAAATAATTATTTATTTATGAATGTATTTATTGACTTCTTTGATGTTTTAATCATTGTGGAAGCACAGCAACCTGATGGATCCCTATTAACATACATTTAAATACAAAAGGGGCAGTTTACTTTTCAGCAGTTTGAACACCTGCAATTCACATTAGCTTCAGCTGGAATTCTGTGTGTTCAGCAAATTAAACATTCAGTAAACAATGTTATAACAGCGTTGACTTTAAGATGAAATCATAAATGCATGAAAACAGGACAAAGCCTATAGCTATTTGTAGCTATATTCAATCTGTTATGCCTCTTGGTCCTGGAATAGAAGGCTGGAAAAGATCTCAGTGGCTGTGGATTAGCTCAGCTCCATAATTATAGCACCTTAGATGAGAGCTGCTACTTTGCTTATATTAGATAACCAACCCAAAATTGTCATATAAAAGGAGGATTAATTTTTTATTACAATACTAAAACCAAATTAATCTTTGAGCTGAATTAGTCTGATTTGCTAAGTCCTGCAGGCCACCACCTTTCTTGTTTAATATGCTGAAACTACTAATTCTCTGATTCTGGTGGGAAGAATTGAGAGGGTGTGATTTTATGCAACTTTATTTTGCTTCTGCAATATGCCCTTCCCCAGAGAATCCCATTTCTGCTGTTTGCCATCTAATATCCATGCATTTCTGGCAAAATCGTGGTGCAAAAAAATGAGTATCTTAATGAATATACTGAACCCAAGTATTTGTGCATAGTGAGTAACTTGACCTACTAAATTTGATCCATTAAGAGACACTTAAAGGACCACTCAGGCCCTGTTTTCAGGTCAGTCCCAAAGTGTATTAACCTGTTTTGAAATGCCTGGAAGCTGCGGGAGATGCCCACTGAAAATGCTAACAAAGGGAAACTAGAGAGCAGCCAGAAAAGAAACAAAACCAATTTTCTATCTGCTTGGGTAAGATATTACTGACTCAAGAGATTATACACACCAGAAATGAGTTTTTGAGTCCTGCTCTTGGAAATTACCCCAACAGGAAAAGGCTACATCCTTCCTTGGATTTAAAAAATATTGTGAGAAAATCCCGTCATTGTGCCTGCCTTCCCCACCTCGTGCAGAGAGTACCAGGGAGTCATCAGAAATTCTTCAGTGTACTGACACAGTCTCTGACCTTTTGGAGGATTATGGAAGTGTATAATAAGAGGCAGTGAGCAGTTTGGAGCACTCTTTCTTGATTTCCTACACAGATACACTAGTGTTTTTCTCCACTCTGATGTCACTTCACATGGCAGTGGACTTTGAGGCAAAGAGGAGCTTAAGATGCTCAAAAATAACCCATAATCTACTTCAGAGGAGTAAGAAAGCTAGAGGATGGAGAGCATATGAAGATCTGTGTGAAAAAAAAATAATGCACACGGTAAAAAAGATTAAGGTTCCAAACTGCCACACTGTAAATTTGCAGAAATGAAGAACATACATGTTACTTAGAAATGGGGACCAGAGCAGGTAAAACTTTGACTAGGTTGTCACAGAATGTCCTGGCTAAAGTGGTCAGGCTCCCTTCCCTTTCAGCTGGGACCAAGGATGCATTATGCCTCTCACTGAACAAAGGGCAGCCCCTCCTACCTTTGGAGCAATCAGATTATTTCTGCAGTGCTGGGAACACCTGTTATCACGTCTCTTTCAAAGGGACTTTTTCTGATTCATGAAAATTAGGGAAGTGCTCAGATGAAATGCTACTATTTATTATGAAAGCCTCCCTCAGATCTCTATACTTCAGGGCCTGTGCTAGGAGCCTGTTTCTCTTTTGCAATCCCATTTCTAATACTTCTTTCAATAAACAACAGCTGACCCTTATAAGAATGTGGAACTGACTGGCCCCAGGCTCTCTCATCTCTAAAAGACCGAGCTGTGCTGTTCCATGTTCTTTAGCATGGGTGGAGGGGGAGGGTGGTGTTTGTTTTTTTTGGTAGGGTGAGGGGTGTGGGTGTACAGTTAGTTTGGGATGGAGGGGACCATCATAAGGCTCTGGAATCAGGCAGGTCTTAGGGTTCTGCAGCTGGTAGTTCTGCTGTTGTTTCCCACAAAAGAAGCAGTCTTGATGGGATTATGGAGGAACTAGGAGAGACAGGGAGGTTGTGGTTTTATGACAGAAAACAGGAGAGGAAATCTTTAAAGTGATATCTGCTTGTGGTTTTGCCCTTACTGTATGAGAGGCAGTATTCCTGAGACCCTAGGCTCTTTAGTCTGATTTTCTGCTCTAGACAACTTGATGTAATTATTTACTTGGGACAGGGAAAAAGGGATGTGGCAGAGTCTGATTGATCTTCCTCCAAAAAGAGGAAGATGATGACCACACATGCTGCTGGATAAATAAGGTCCCAACATGCTATTAGATATCTAACTGGCTTCAGAACTACATTGATGTGTTTATTGTTTACAACTTTTGCTATTTGCACAGTGCTTGCCCAAGGCCTTTGAGGCCAGGTTTAAACCCTTTTTTATTCCTCCCACTGAGTAGTGGTTTATTTTGTTATAAATCATTTCCACACCTTATGTCAAACAGATGCCATTGTTTGCTTCTTTTCCATTTGAGATTTGGATGGTGATCATAAGGGATCCTTGTACAAATCCTACAGAGCAGATCCTACCACACAAATTTGGGACATTCTGTCAGCACCTTGGCAGTTCCTCACTGACTTCCATGTGTTTCTAAGGAAATTTCCTGGTATTTTGGTCAGCACTGGTGGGTCTGCCACTAGACCAAGATCTCAGCCAAAAGTAAGTTTTTTCAACATGGTGTTTAAATCAGTAGCAATTCTACTGTTGATGCTAGAAATTCAAATGTCATCGGTTTCATGCATGGTAAATGAGAAGATATAAATGAGGTATAAGATGAACACATTTTATGTATACATATCTGTTTCTAATATATAACTCTAATGTTGTTAATGCATTTTAAATATACTCCTAGGTGAACCTTTATTTTATAGGCAAGAACTAAACCCCCCTTTCCCTGCTTTTAGCTTGTAATTGTTTTCTATGAACTGGACTCTCCTATATTATTTGGTGGTGCCGACTAGGGAGAAATGAATAAGTTATCAAAATAAATCAAATATGTAAAGACGTGGGTGATGCCAAGTCTTCTAAGTCTGTATGGAAAAACCATTCCTGAATATGGAGAGCAATTGTACCTTTAATGTGCCTGGATATGGAAATACGTTTTTAAATAAATGTTTTATCTGTCAGCTTGAGTAATAAAGGAATTTACACCAGAATGAAGAGAGTCCACCTTTGGAGGAATAAAGAGCTGTAGCTACACAAACATGCACATGATAGAGGTTAGGAATTTTGACTTTGACTTTTAGTAGCTATTTATTGTGCCTGAGAAGATTCCATCTATTTAGAGGCCAGAATATGTCCTACCAGTGGCCAAGGACTGCCTCTGTCTGAATTAAAATATAGATCTCTAACACTCATGCAGAACTTTGTTCTGATAACTGACAACTGAAATTGCTATAGCATAAAAACATGTCATCTAGAAGTGATGCTGAATCAATATGACTCAAGAGAATAAACTAGACCACTTCACAGATAGTCCAGCCAAGACATTTTAGCTCAATTTGAAGTCGAGATCAGAAACATAGCTAATTTTTTTGTACAATCCAGATGGAGATCACTAATGTACTCTTCTATAAATCAGAAATGTCCTCATCTGTAATTTATGTGAAGTAAGATTATTGTCTTCTGAAGAAAGTATTTTGAGGGGCTATTCAAAACAAATTGAAAGTGCTCAAGAAACTTGGAAACAGACCACTCATACCAGGAGATTGATGTGAAAAAAATGTGCAAAGCAACAACTGAGATAGAGAAAGGAGGAAATGCTTTTTCAGCCAACCTGTAATTAGCTTGTGGAAGTCACAGCTATAGACAGTCAAGGGCAAGAATATAATTAGATTCCAAAAGGGACTGGAAATATATATTGATGTAATTAATTATAGCTCTGAATATATTTCCTAAAGTGGTTTTTTTTCAGCAATATTAAACCTCACTCTTTTCCCTGGAGGGACTGTGTTTTTGCAGAAGGCCAAAGAACACATGGGCAGGAAACAGCCCTTAGGTAGTCTGCAGTGCACAAATGACACTCCTGAGGGAGAAACAAAGGTGCTGTTATGGCATTGAGCAGTAGGGCCAGTAAGGTGCTGGGTGGTCTGTGTGTGTGAGACTGACACAATAATGACTTAGACTAATACTCAAACATACAGTCATGGATGCCAGATGGTCACCAGCTGGGAGACAAGTCTCATTTCTGAAATTGTACATCCCTTGTGAAATATCTCTGTCGCTATCAGCCTCTGTAAACTTTAACAGTCTGCTCAGTTGGCTGAATTTAACAGTACACTAAGTATGGCAATTATAGATACCGAGGTAAATATAAGTTACAACTGGAAAGTTTTTCAGAGGCAACTATTATCATTAGTTTACATAAATTAAGAGGCTACTGTCATGTGCAAAGACCACACGGAGAAAAGCTTTCCAATATTGCACATTCATTTTTCAGTGATATGATGCAAGCCTAGGTAGTGCCCTGGAGATGACAATGTTTTTACTGGGGGCTTATTTTGCCCTTTCTTATCACAGAGGATAGGGGCTAATATTTTCCTCAGGATTTAAATACATAGCTTAGCAGCTAACACGTTAGGAAAAACAAAGTAATCAGGAATGGGGTGGTGCAATCCCAAAAGTAAAATAAAACCTACACTGGAATACTAATAAACCATGTGATAAAAATACTGAAGGTTAGAAGTTATTTTGCAAATGAGGAATAACAACTTTCTGCAACTTCCGTTCTTGGCAGAAGAGACTTGTGATTGCATTTGCCATGGGAGGTCAGGAACAGTCAGGTGACACCATCTGACCAGGTTACTTGATGCTCATAACCAAATGGGCTCAGCTCCCTTGGCATCTGCTCTGCTCGGTTCCAAGTGTAGTTTTGACCCAGAGGACCATGTGCAGAGTTATAAAAAGTATTTATGAAAAGAATGAGATTGTGCAACTGAGATAATAGACATGGGCACATATAATCCCTTGACCTGCTCACTGAAATTTAGGGGTGCTTCAGGGCATTTGCATAGTTATTTTGGGTGGGATTTCTTCTTGGCCAAGGTAGCAATGTTCTTTGGGGTTTTTTTGTGGTTGGAATACATTGGAAAGATATTCATAGGTGATCTCTGACTATTTCTGTTTCTTTCTTTGGATTTTCCATGTATGATGAAGCAATTCAAACTAAAGAAAAAAAGATCAAAATAGAAATCTTTTGCACTGGCTTGATATGGTCATGCCTGGATTAAATTATGAATGAACTAAATCTGGATGCAGTTGTTTGTCCAAGTTACAAAACAGTCCCATTTCATAAAAAGACTGCTAGAAGCACAGAAAGGGTATTGTAATGCACTACAGAAATACACTGATAAAACTGTGTGAGGAACCTAGTGTCTGCTTTCAGTAGCAACATAACCTTGAACCTTAATAGGTAACAGAAAGCTGGAAAGCTTTGTCTGTGTCTCAAAAGTAAACTGTTCCTCCTAACAAAGCACAGACAGATAACTGTTTCAGTCACATATCTCTTTGGAATAACTGCATTCCATCAATGACCAATAAGTGAATGCTAGATCTGGGCTACAATCTCCTCCTTCCTTTGAGGAACCACCACAACTGAAGCCACACCTTAACATGGACTTCCCCAGATCTCATTCTAAGTGTGAAAAACTGCAGTTTTCTTCTAGAAAAGAGGACTACTTATATTAGCGGGAAAAAAAAAATTGCACATTTTCAAAGGGGCTGCTTCCTGAACATCCCTTTCTAGGTCCTTTATCCACAGAGAATTTTGTATGAATTTGCATCTCCTTATTTACAACAAAACATTGTTCTTGACAGAAATTTGCCTGTTTTATGAAAACCAAGCTGGTATGTTTTCTTCAGCAATGGCCTGAGCCTTTGTGGCACTAACTCCTGATTAATGCCAGTTTAAGTGGCTAGAGATGAGTGACCTGCTGGCTTGAACCCTCATTTATTCTAAACTCAGTTTGGAGAGGGATCTGCTTCTTCCTCTCATTCTTTCAGGCTCCAACTGGAAATTTAGTCAGTTTGACCTAATAGAAAACAAATTTAGAAATGCTGAATCTACCTTTTACCCACCCCCTTTCCCCTTTCTTAGTCTTGTACCTCTTTAGGGACATGTAGACTTGAAGGAAATAGAAAATGTTGGAGTTGAAAGTCACTGACAAAAGTATGAAATTCCATTAGCAGGACAAGCATAAATTTGGGCAAATGCAGTTCTAGCGAAGTACAGCCAGTGCTTAAATACTCACCAAGCAATCAGGTGCCTTCCTCTGTACATGCTGCTTTCAGAGACACGTTCATATTTCATGTATTTTACCTAGTGCTTATGCAAGAGATGGCAGTGAAGTTCATTGCTTTCCTGGGTGCCCACTCTCAAGACTACCATGCATTAAAAGAAATCTCTTAATTCTGTTGTAAAGTTGTAGGCCAGAGCACCTGGGATACAGGAATTATCACTGAGAACAACAACTCACTAAAATGACATCGTGGTGAGAACATCACACTCTCAGAGTGCCACGAGCCACTCACAAAACCAGTAAAACCAGACAGCATCTCAAACTTTCTGTCACAACCTTGACTCAGAATGCAAAAGCATAGCTAGAATAGTTTTGCAGCTTGTGCTTCCAAGTTGATTCTTTACAGACCCAAAAGCATGTGCTAGACAGATGTTGTGCTCAGTCTGATAAGTTTGCATATGGCACTGATGAGCTGTAGATATCAAAAAATTCTTGGATTTATGTAAGTAGATATGTCCAAGTAAAATCTGTGAATATTAAGGGGTTGTTATTCAGAACTGATGTAGCTTGTGACTGGAATATTAGTATTCTGCTTTAGGCTTCAAATATGTAGGATATCAACAAGAAATGATTATTTTATCTTCATCTTTTTAGACGTCTCATTAAAATGCAGCAATTAAGCCCTAATTTCAGCAATATTTTTACAACAAAGTCAGTAGCTTTAAGAATCTGTAATTTCTTCAGGTTTTTTTTATTAATTACAGTGCTGTAGACATTTTCATTACTTAGGATTGTACTTTATGCGATTTTGGTCAGGATGGATGGAATCTTCAATGGAAAACTACATTTTCCTTTCAGAAGTATATGAGCTCTAGTGCTAAAAAGGCACCTATTATGAATATTCTTATGATCTTCCAGAGGAAAATAACATCTCCATTTGTAAATATAATGAAGAAGAAGTCTGTGGGAAGTTTTTTTGCATCCTTATCAGAAAACTCTCATGTCACACTGTCTTGCAGCCTGAAGAACATGTAAAAATCCAGTGTGGGAGTATAGGAATTGGTTCATGTAAGGATTTGATTAATGTCTAGCTGTTTCCATAAGTTCCACTCTAATGCTTCCTCATTTTTTATCTATCACAAAAAATATACTAGAATTAACAAATTTTGTTTTTTTGAAAAAATCCCTTTTGGTTACTCTAAAGATGAAAGTCTGTCTTGCTCTTTCCAAATACAATGTGTTTCCTTCCAATAGATCAAAGCAGTGGTGAGAAAACCTGAAGACAGGCCACTTTTGGAGTACCTGCCATTTAAATGAATTGCTTCTGAGATAGGGAACTTCAGCCCTTGTCAAACAAAGTCTTGTAGGCACAGCAGTGTTACAGAGTTTTAAGGGACTAACCCGGTTCTGATTCTCATGGTCTGCTGTGGGGGGCAATAGCTACTTGGATTATTATCCTCATTTTACCAGTGGGTACTGGAAGACTGTCAAGCACTTCCAGCCCATGTGCTTTTGAGGAGCTTGACCCAAGCAATTCACTCAGGGTCTGCCAGTTTTTTTGCAGCAAAATATACTTAACTTGTAAATGAGCCATTCTTCAGAGGAAGTGCTGAAGTTAACACAGGGCTAAAATCGCAGCTGCTTCCAGAGAGTGAGGTGCTGTAGCTACAGATCTCCTCTGGAGTTCATCACTCCTTAAGGATATGAAGCTGCTCTGTAATGTGCATCAGCTGTGGAGGACTGCCCAGCAAGGACAGGCAGCAGTGGCTGGAGCCCTGATACCTTTCCTAGTTCCTGACTTGCCTGTCCAGGCTTTTTGCCACATAATTGCTGCCAGTGCATGTAGACCAGCCATGCATGTGTGGGTGAAGCACCCTTCTTCAGTTTAGCAAAGATAAAATACTTTGACACTGAAAACGTTCAGGTCAGTACTCTTTAAGGCATTTTCCTTCAGTTTGACTCATGTAGAGAAATTCCTCAGGCGACTTTCATTTTACTGTTGTGGTTTCACACCTCTGCCCAACAACAATGAAATTAAAAATAATTAAAGTAGAGATGTTAAGAGAGGGGTGAATAATTCACTATGAAAGATGGACCTGCCAAAACTAGTCTGTTTCTTGGTTCATGGAAAGTCTGCAAGTTGGTCGTAATTTCCAGACATTAATTTTTGACTTTAGTTTGCCTGGTGTTCTCCTGAAAATTTATTTTTATACTTAGGAGGTATCACACAGAATTTGCTTCAAGTACTTGAGCTGAAAACCTGAGCTGTGTTAGTTAATTGTGGTTGCTCATAGTTACAGGAGATGACAGGAGTACAACAGAAGTGAAAGCAGCCGAGAACGGGAAGAGATTGCCTTGGGATGAAGTCTGTCTGGGATGGGCCAATGAACTGCATACATGGAATTATTTCAGTTTTTAAAAACTGTTTGGTGTGTAGCAATCATAAAACCAGACAATAGTTTGGGGTGGAAGGAATCTTTACAGATCATCTGAAAGATGTAAGCTTTAGTGTAAAATGAAGACAGGACCAGACTATTGGCTACAAGCAGAGGGTAAATGCATTTTTTCTGTAGCTGTGTTTCCATAAAATAATTATTTTTGTGTGAGAGGTCTAATTCTCCCTAATGGACCCTTTTGTAGGACACTATCTTATCATCTGAGTTTATCTGCCCTTAATATAGGGTCTTAGGATGTTTTAAGGACTCTTCCCTGTTGTCTCAGGTGTAGGTGCATCTGACACAAACGCATTTTTTCATTTGTGCAAACCCCTGCCAAACATGTTTGGGAGTATTTGCTTAGCTTCTCTGTTTTTCTTACAGAAGGAACATTTGCTTCATATGTTACTGCCACTGATTCTTATTTCAGGCCAAATTATTTTTAGTGGGAATAAATCTTTTATAGAACTAAATTTTTTATTAGTCTAAATACAAAATATTTATGTTCCATTACATATTTACAATCCTATTCATGAAAAAATAACAGTCATCCTAAAGAAGTATTTCCTTGGGAATTATTAAAAAGAAGAAGGAAAAAAAAGGAAGAAGGCAATCCCACTGCAAATTTTCCCCCACAATAAATGAAACACTTGCAGGTAAGATTTACAGGAGGCAGTTAGCAAGCACTAGATATGCGCTTGCCACTTTTAAGTCCTGCTTTGAAATTCCCATTATGTCAGACATGATCATAATGATGGACTGTAATGCTTTGGGTAGAGACCTTTTCCTAGTCTTGTTCAACGGAAAATTTTTAAGAGAAATACTTACTGCTTGCTATTCTCTGTCTACTGTTGCAGTGAAACTGGTGCTAAATTTTGTTCAAACATCTTCAAATATCTGCAGATTTCATTAAAGATTGAGCCAAATTAATTTTTGGAGTAATACTATTGAAATTCTGGTCAATGACCAAAGCAAAGCACAGAAGCAAGGGTTTAAGCAGTAGGGGTAATCCTGGGAGTTCAATGAGACTATTATCATGGATCAAGTTAAATATGTGCTTACTTAGCTGCACAGTGTATCTCAATGCACAGCATCTGTGGGCCTGAAAGCCAGCTGAAGTTAATAGAAGGGCAGTCTCTGAGAGATTTTGAGCCAGCCCATCAATGATCTAGTGTTCATTCATGGTGTATAGTAGATCAATTGACTTAATTGGATGATGGATCAAATGTTTCTCCACATCTGCAGATTGCTCACTTTTCCCTAATTCTTTTTTTTCTTCTTTTTTTT
>QWTY01007956.1:0-10944 GCA_008033365.1 Pseudorectes ferrugineus
AGGGAAGTCATTCTTCCCCTGTACGCGGCACTGGTGAGGCTGCACCTTGGGTACTGGGTCCAGTTCTCAGCTTAGGAAGGATGTTGGGAGGCTGGAGAGTGTCCAGAGGAAGGCAACAAGGCTGGTGGAGAGTCTGGAACCCAAGTCCAGTAAGGAACAGCTGAGGGAGCTGTGGGTGTTTAGCCTGGAAAAAAAGAGGCTCAGGGGAAACCTTATCCCTCTCTACAAATCCCTGAAATGAGAGTGTAGCCAGGTGGGGGTCAGTCTCTTCTCCCAGGCAACCACTGACAGGACAAAAGGAGACAGTATTAAACTGCACCAGGGGAGGTTTAGCTTGGACATTAGGATAAAGTTCTTCACAGAAAGGATTATTGGGCATTGGAATAGACTGCCCAGGGAGGTGGTGGAGTCACTGTTCCTGGAGGTGTTTAAGGAAAGACTGGATATGGCATTTAGTGCCATGGTCTAGTTGACAAGGTGGTGTTCAATCATAGTTTGGATGATCTCAGAGGTCTTTTCCAGTCTAGTTGATTCTGTATTCCTTTACTTTAAACTCAGAAGAAAAAAAAAAACCTTTGTTTTACCATTTTGTATGCGTGCAAGGAAGAATATTTTTTATTAGAAATGGAATCTAAATCTCCGTATTTATCACACTCAGAGTTCTGTACTCTTTCTTTGGCTTTATGGGGTTTATTTTATTTTATTTTCAGTAAGTATGAAGCGTTCCATATCAAAATACATCTATCCTACTGAAGATTATTTTCTAGAGTTTATTCAGATTTGAAACTGGTATCTATTCAGCCAAAACAATGTATTTCAACAAGAACCACATGCTTTTGCTATCAGAAAAAAACCCCAAACTAATGACCTTTCACTACCTTGGAAGCAATTAGGCACTACGATAGTTGGATTTCTGGGATTCTTACAAACTACCAGCATCAGCAAGAATAATTTTTGATCTAGACATTAATTTATCAGGGGAGAAATGTGCAAGAATTCAAGAACAATAAACTTGAAATGTAACAACTGTTAAGATCAAAGAAAAATGTAATGTATGCTAAACATCATACTCAGCCATATCATCTTTCCCCCTAAAAGCTTGGAGGATCATGGACATTACTGTTCTTAACACTACCTGAAATTAAAGCTACTCTTGAAGATTGTTATCTGTAATGCTCTTTATAGCACCACAAAATTTCTAACACTGTCTTCCATGCTCTCTGCTATGGAAGTGTCTGGGAAAGTTTGTTATTTCGAATGTCTGTCTTAGCAAGTATGGTTACCTCCCTGTGCAAGCATTACAAATTTAACATCACAGTGGTGTCCTTGGCTTTCACTACAGATGTATTTCTTAGCACTGATTTTTATCCTAAGAGCAGTCTAAGAAATAATGTACTCCCAAGCCTGTGACAAAGGATTTCTAAATGTGATTCTGTGTCCTCCTGTGTTAGTTGTGATTTGAAATGGCATCCTCCTTTTGTTCCATCATAGCAAATCTTCACTCTTGCATTAGTCTTGGCTTGGTTCATTTGCAGATCATAAATACACCAGTTTTTACACTTACTCTAAAGCATTTAAACTGAAGATAATCAGCACTTTAAATATCAGTGTATCTAGTCAGAAATGCGATAATGGCTCAATATTTAACAGCAACACCTACAAAGATTTTAGGGGATTTCCTCACCTTTCTTCTGTATTCTTTGTCCTATTATTGACTATTTCATTGTTCTTCATTTTACTGGTAATTATCACATGGAGTTGCAATAGTTTAGACCTGAGAGAGGTTGATTTTTACATAATGCTTGAAAATATTAATAATATAAAATGGTTTTGTGCTATTTGATTGGGAGAGTAGGGGAAAACTTCAAAGAGCTCTAACTCCCTTAGGGTTTACATACTTTAAAATAACAGTATATCTGTATTGCCAAGAGAGGGCAAAAAAAAAAAAAAAAAAAACAACAGACCTTCAAATTAATATTACATTGGCAGCAGGTTTTTACAGACTATTTTCAGGGCTGTGTGCTGACTCCCTGGCTTAATGAACAGTTTGATTTAAAGCTTAAAATTATTAAGTGTTCCTACCAGAGTCATAAATAATGCAGTTTATAATATTCCTATTGAGCATATAAAACTACGTTTGTCTTCCATTAACAACACACTTTCTAAGTAGCCTGACCTCTTCAGATATATAAGAACATGCAATTAGTGCAATTTGTCACAGGTCCTTTACATTTTAATAAGATGTAATTAGTTGTCTGTTTAGTCTAATTAACTTTGAAACCCTGACAGTTCTTGCTCTCTGGTATAAAGCACAGCTCCTTATTTGAATTGCTAATACTGGACAGAGTTCCTCCATACAACAAGAAATTTAAATCTGTGTACCTTTGTAGACTAGGAGTTACTGAAATAACCTGCCAATATTTGCATTAACTTTTCCAAAGGCTTTTTCATCATTCTGTGACAATATATGTGAGTCAATAATATGGGGAAGTCAATGTGTGAGTGTTTGGGAAACAGATGGAATTATTGTACAGTGCTATTGGACTTCTATTAATGATCACACAACTGAATAATTCTGGTTTAGTCATACTTCTCATATTTCAGACATGATTTAACAAATGAGTTACAGACTCAGCCCAATGTAGATGTACATCCTTTGTGTTCTTTGAAGCTAACCTGCACCTCATGAAGAATGAAGTGAGGTATTAAACAGATAACCTTGAAAACATGACATTTTAGTGATCACAGAAAGGTATTGGCTGCATGGAAGTAACATTGAACATTGAGGTAAAATCTGCAGAATAGGTAAAAGATGTTATAAGCACTGAAATTCAAATTTCAATTTTTTTTTTCAGCTATATGATATGACAGTATATATTGATTTTAATGCAAATTATTACTTTAAAATATGACAGATTTATTTTATATTCTCCTCAGGATGATTTTAATTACTTAGAGGACTGAATCTGCAGATAAATGACACAATTCAACTGAATAGTAAATAAAGTGCAGATTTGTCATTCTGTCCTCTCCTGAATAAAATAATTCTCTGCAAATATACCACGCAACTTAATGATCTTCAGAACTGTAGAAACAGGAGAATGTAAAAATCTGTACAGAAAAAAAGAGCATGCAGAGTACAAAAACCATTCAATGAAGTGTTGATTTATGTTCAAATAGAGCATATATAATACACATTTAATAGAAGGTTTTGCGAGTTGAAATAATACATATATTTTAATCCTGAAAAGAGGAATAATTTCACAGTCTCAGGTTCTGTGCATGGCTCTCCCAGAATGCCAAGTAAGGGGATGTATAAATCTCACCTACTATAACATATAGACACTGACAGGGACAGAATGAGCACCAAAGCAAATACGAAGTGGGAATGATTTTTTATTACTTTAGGTATTTCTAGCTGTCAGATAAAAATGAGAGCATTGCTAAAAATTTTACAGAATGACAGCTATGCCTTATGAATAACTTCTACAGTTTGATAGATGAGGCAGAAAATGTGAAAAATATTGTGAAGCACCACCTTGACACAATGATGGAATGCCACAGGAAGCATGCTAACTCCAGAAGAATGTAGTAGACTACTGTTAAATAAAGGAAGGAGACTTCAGGTCCAGCCAAAAAAACCAAAAAAGAAACAACTAAACTCTCTGTCTTTAGAAGAACAAAAGTTGCAAAACTTTTTTAGACAGCTGCCCAAGTTCTGATGGTCTAGTTTGAACAGGATCACCCCTTGGAGTTTCAATACGTACAGAGGGTTTTGCAAACATTTGTATTACACCCTTTACAAAACAACAGAGGGCACAGCAATTCCAGCATCACAGATTCTGTTACAACTAACTATGCATTTTTTAAAAGCACTCAGATAAAGCATGTGAAGGCTCAATAGGCAGTAGTTATGTGGCTAAAGCAATTTAAAATAACTGTTATAGTTTTATTTGTCAAAGTCTGCTCCAAGTCTGACTATAAACAGTGAAAAGCTGAAAATGAGTAAGTGCCAAATTCACTGAACATTCATTTAAATGTACACTTAACATCATAGACACATACCATAAACTAGATGCTTCTGTAAGTTTCATACTTCAGTATTGTCCTGTGCTCCCCCTTAAAGCCAGGGCCCCGTGCAAACCCCAGTTTGTGCTTAAAAGAAGTTTAGAGAATATCAAATGGAATAAGGCCTACAAAATCTCACCCAAACAGAAAGAAATCATCTTACTAAGTTTAGAAAAAAACGTAAGGCCAAATCACATGACAACAGATTTAGAAATATGTCAAATTTGTTATTAACTGATAGTAAGTAATAGATCTCTGCTGGGGAGCGAGGAGATTAAATATTGCATATCTGGGAGGTGAGAAGCAATCTTTCATTTAGACATGAGGAAAACTTACTTTTTTTAACCACAGCATTGCAGACATGCTTAGAATCATAGAATCATCTAGGCTGGAAAAGACCTCTAAGATCTAAGACCTCTAAGACCTGTGAGAAGTGCTTTCAAGATATTTGTTTCAGAGCACATAAGCACATAAGTTCATCTTTAGAAGACTGTTCTAGCTCTAGAACGTTTCAAAGTGTTCTAATCATAGAAAGAAAAGTCATTCCTAATAAGCAGCAACATATGGAGGCAAGCTTGGATCAATAGCAACTTAGGAGATATTTAGTTTCATAGCATATATTTTAAGTGAAATAATTTTTGTGTGCCTATAAAGAAAAATCACAGCAAGAATTCTTACATTAATATATTCTAAATTAACTTGTGCCAGATGAGAAAGTGAAGAATTTGGGCATTGTTGACAGTAGCTGACATGCAGGTATGATTGATGTCTGCCTTCCCTCCAAGGATAAATGGAAAGCTGGCAAATGCCACATATACATAATGCCTTGAATTTTAAGCCAAATTGTTTTTCAGACACCCTATTTGACATTTCTCCCTCATACTTCAAATTATTTCTTTGTGCATGTTGCGTGTTTATATAATATGTTTTGCTGTATAGTCTGGTTTTATCACATCTCCTTTAGGCTTTCTCTGGGCAGCTGCAGTTATAAATAGGCCAAAAAGCACTGCTTGTAGCAGAGATGAAGTAGAGATTACCCCTGTCAAAAAAAATGTTGAAAAAAAAAAAGCCAAGAAAAAGAGAGGCCTTTGTATTGAGTCATTAGCAGTACACTGAATTTTTATTCCACTCACTCTAAACTGCCACCCAGGCTACTGCTGCTAAGAGGTAGTAAAATAATAAAGGGGAACTTTGGTCTTTCTGATATGTGCTAGGAAGTTAAAATAACAAAAGCATGGAAAGAATTTCACAGCTCTCATTAGCATACGGATGGTCCTGCTGGAGCAGTCTAATAAGGTTCAGGGAAGACATGAGTTGTGTGACCTCAGGAACACAGATCTCAGGACATGAGAGATGCCAGTGGAGGTTTTACCCAGTGTCTCCTGTGATTCTGCCATGCTGCTGACTCTGGTTTGTCATGTTCCATGCCTGTTACTGAACAAAATAACCTGATCTATGCTTCAGGGCTTCCTTCTATTCCTGCTTCTGTTTCATCAAAATAGAAAAAAAAAAAAAAAATAGCAGTGTTTATAAGCTTATGGGATATATATTTACTCCTGGGAGACACACACAAAGCCTAGGGCAACGAATGTGTGTGTGATATTTTCTGTTACAGTCAGAACTCTAACTGCTATTTCTGTGTCTGTGTTACAAGAACTTGGTGAGCCAAGTTCTAGCTATGAGTGGAAAATGAGGAACTGCAGCAGTACCTGGCAATCAGCAAACAGATACTTGTTTGCTTAAATACTATTAAGCATAGCATATTGATTTGCACTCTGTCATCTTCATATGTAAGTAAAACGGATAAAATCCTGAGTAAAGAAGGTGGAACTCCAGATATTGATCCCCCAACTCACACCGACAAGTTCAGGTTAAAATATAAATATAACCAGCCTGAGTTTCACCTCAAGTTAAACCCCTAGGCATGCTGACAATGTTTGAAAAGTGAAAATTTGCCTACAGGCAAAACAGTTTGTGGGAACTGTAGCACTCCAGTTAGAGACAAGGATGTGTGAGTAGCTGTAAACAGTTCAGCAGGCATTGACCCTGTCTTTCCACTTCTCCATCAATAAAAAAAAAAAAGGAAAAAACTAAACCCAACATATAAACGAAACCTGCCAAAACCCCAAGAGCTAGCTATCTGGTATCCTACAGACATCCTTCATTTACAAACATTTAAATATTAGGCTAACATTTGCATTTTCTTCATGCCTGAAGAATAAAACCCCAAACCAATCTTGAAATGGATATGGGTTTTTCTTTCAACAATTGGACACTGAAGAACCAGTGCTTCACAAGTTTTCCGTTTTAAGATCAAACTAATTTGCATCAACTTGTTTTATGGCAATCAAATTTAATATTATAGGCAAATGTTCATATAAAATTCTGATTCCATGGTCTACTCTGAAATATTTCATTGAACCTTTCCTCCCTTAACATTTCTGAAATCATATGCAATGCATTGGTCATGATGCAAACTGTCCAACTCTGTCCTGGAGTTATGCCTTTGAAATACACACAATAACTCTGTATTAATAATACAAAAGGAGATATGATGAATGAAGATGTTCCTTCCCAGGTCTAGCAAGTATTGGAATAAACAAAAATTGATTGATGCATTGAACACCCATTTATTTTAGATCAATTTTGTTGGTGAAGTCCTGATAGGATTCTTCCCTATGCTAGATTCTCCATGCTAACTATTAAATCCAGA
Organism: Pseudorectes ferrugineus; assembly: GCA_008033365.1. Lineage (NCBI taxonomy): Eukaryota > Metazoa > Chordata > Aves > Passeriformes > Pseudorectes > Pseudorectes ferrugineus. The sequence goes on from QWTY01007956.1 coordinate 6,782, forward strand.
AGAAGAAAACATCAAGGAGCACTTGGGGGGATTGAAATTGCATCACAACAGATAATGTGATACAACCCTGCTGAAAACAAGCTGAAACAAAACTGCTTTAAGATGTAGCCTATCATTAGAGCCAGATCTAAGTTGACATTGAATACTGCTTAATTTCATATCCATGTTATCCAAGAAACACCTTGATGCAAAGACGACAAATGGTTTTAACTATTATCACCATCACCACCTTATTTCTCAAAACTAGATGAAAGCCTTAAATGTTGAACCTCTCATTAGATACTCTCCATGTCTCGTTACCATGCTTAGCTTTCCAAAAGTACTGAAACAGAACCTTGTTTAACATCAGAACTCAACAGGTAATTAGCACAAACTAGGTATCACAGAATAGCCTATATGTAGATAGTATAATAAAAGCAACAAATATCTACATTCCATTGCACATCCATTGCATGCAACCACATAAATCTTAATTCTGAGTGGTTGTATTGGCACAACTGCAAGGAGGTCTTTGCAACCCTCTGTCCATCACTAGCTTAAAAATAATCTCTCCCATTTAGTCTAGAAGTCCTGCTATCTTGCTAACTAAAAGTACTAATCAAACAAGCTCTCAGAGGTCCTGGAAGCATTAGAGAAAAGCACAACATACAGGAAACTTTAACCCTCTTACTTTCTCTGCCACCACACTCCTGGCACATTCAATTTGGGACTCTGCAAAAGGGAGAGAAAATACACATTCTTTTCAAAACATTCAAATTCAAATCACCAATAACACGAGAAGTGGCAAGAGGAGAACTGCTGCTAACTGGGATCATAGGATATAAAGGATTCCTGTGTTATAAAATTAAACCGGGTCAAACCAACACTGTCCCAAATTCACTTCATGACCCAGTTCAAAACTGCTTCTTGACACTGACAGATGGCTCAGTGTCTGAGAGCAATACTAATGCATGCTTCAGTTTACACCTCCCAAAACAGTAGTGATTTAGACAATACACTCACAGGTGAGACTTTGCTTTTCATTTTGACCCCTTCTAAAAAAAAGAAAAACAATATTTTTCTTTGATAGGAGCTATAGGTTACTTATATGATAATATATTAGCTCATACATGAATGAGCGCTTGATCACCTTTTTCTCCCCCTAAAAGCATAAACATTATAGAAAAAAAACCTATTATTAAAAACATTTACCTGTATTTCTCATGAGAGTTGCAATGGATCAGAGATTAATATCTTTGAACTTATTTTGAATTCTACACATTGAATTTTTTATATATGGAAATCTTAATATTTGCTCCCTCTAGAAAAGCTTGGCTGATTAGCAATCCAACAGTAATTTCCTTGCCCTGAAACAAAACTTAAGGCATTTAATTAGTTATTATTTGTTCTTTACTTAGGCATACTTGCTGACTTCAGTGGGAGTTTAGTAGGGCAGGAACTGGAAATAAAATTGGTTGAAGACATTAACATTTGTTCACCTGGAAATAATATTTGTTCTTTTCTTGGCTTACTTTATATAGCTGCTGCTGAACAAAACAGGCAATAGCACAGTTATTAACAGAATATTGCAAAATGAATAGTTTATAAAATCCTCTTGGGAGATTAAGGAGAGGGGAAATACCTGATTTTTTTCTGAAATGTACATTGAAGTTCTGTCATCAGACAGTAAGAGTCTAGCAGGATTTCAGCTGTGTCAAAGGGGACTACACAAATGCTTTCGACATACTCAAAAACCCCTTGGATACACTGCACAGAGAAATTCAGGTAACTAGAAACTGTAAAATGAACCTCATTATACATTGCTGAGTTTCCTACTCAAACCACGTCACAGCAGTAACTCATAAGCACCCCGTGTTTTGTGTGGACTGAGTACACAGCTTCTGCTCTCATTCTTCCTTTCTTCCTGTAATGCTAAAATTTAGGGGCTTTGGCTCTTTGTTTCATGTACTACAGATTTCACTTTTGGCTTGGGTTCTGTCTTGGTTTGAGACAAATTTGGAGGAAAAACGTCCGAAGTGAACGTCCCTCTGTTAGAAGGCAGATTCCTGCAGCTCCTCCCCCACAGGTTCAGAAAGAAATTTCCTCGGAGGAGAGTGAAAAAACCTATTTATTTAACAAGCAAAGTGCACACAGGCACGGAAATAAGAATGATGTTAAATAACAAAGCCTCTCGCTGTGGCGAAAACCTGGTAAATTCAGAGTTCTTTGTAGGCGTGGCTCTGCTCTCTCTCCGGAGATGGGGTGGGGTGTGGCGTGGGCCCCTCCGGGCCGTGGTGTGGGGCCTCCTGGTGATGTTCTGGTGTTGCTGAACAGTCCAGAAGAGAAGAAGAAGAAGCCGCCAAAGTCCCAGGAAACTCCTTTCTCCAGCTATGAACAAGAAGCTAGCTAAAAAAAGCAAGAGAATGCAGCCCTCTTCCCTGCTGCTGAGAGCTGAGAAAAAGCAGGAAGGTGCTTTCCTTGGCTCTGTAGCAGCAGGAACGCAGGGGAGTGTGTGTCCTTGAGCACAAACCGCTCTGAAAAATTCACCTGGCTTCTCTCCCCCCTCTCCTGAGAAACAGCTTAAAGACACAGAAAGGCACAGGATTCATGTCTGGCATAGAGCAGACGATAGGGAATACAGTATCATACAGTCACCCCAGGACAGTTCTCAGGAGAACGCTTTGGACTTGTATTTTGCAGGGACATATAGTACAGATGTACCATGGGTCCTTCTAGACTAAAAGTCTATATATATCAGTTATCTGTCATGCTAAATAAGCAGACTTAAGGACTTCTTGTCCTTATTAATCTGTGTTCCTTAGTAAAAAAGCTTTAGCTTCAAACGGTCCTCACTGCTGGTTTCTACTCTGCACATTCCAGTTTCTTTCTTCTCACTGTAACGGGTTGTTTCAGGAAAAGAGCAATAAAAACAAAGCATAAAATACATCACAGATGTCCTTTAAAATATAGTTCTCCAAAAACAATCAAAACAAAACTTCTTTAATTCAAACCTTTTATTTTTCCTCCTTCATGCTAAACCAGAAGATATCTCAATATCAATTCCCTGAAATCTCTAAGTGATTTACTCATACTCTTGACTGACAGAAGCACTGACTCTGCCCGTGCAAACTGAGTACGCACAACAAACTGGCAGAATGTTTCCAAATCTAAGTGTGCTACCTGTCAGATTTTGAAATAGAATTTCAGCACAAACCAGGGATATTGTACCTTGAACTCCTGTAGGTAGTAAAAGCCCATAGGAAATTCTGAGTTATTTCTGTATCTGCCTGTGTTTCTTTAATTGACCAGCTATTTTCATTATATTAAAAGCACCAGGCACCTGTGCAACAGAGCAATGACCTCCCTTGCAATACAAAACTTCTGTGTTTCTTTTCTCCCCGCTCACATGTTGCTTTCATGTTCATGAATGTGTCTTCTGCCATATGAAGACATCATAATGGAAAGCTTACTGGCTAATTTCAGCCAGTTTCTTTGTAAAGTATTTATATTTTATATTACGTTCCTTCTGCTGATTCTGTCCAGCAAGCCACAGATGGCAAATTACTCATTTTCTCAACCATTCAGTCTAGATCAGGCCTTAAACCTCTTTGAGAAATCACCAAGTCCTTGAAATTTCAACATTTGGCAGCCCGAGTTTCCCATGTCAAAAGGTTATGAGCACTCTTTTGTGTCTTCACAGATTTTACAGCACCACTGCTGTGCATTCTTAATGTGAAATCACTTCCTTTCGGATGCGTAATGCAAACCTACCTTCCAAAGAGATGCAGAACCTGATAATCATCTAAGTTACAATTAAATGTCATCAAAGTTATGTTATGTTTGTATGTCTCTGGAAATTAGCAGATAGATATGGAAAAACGAATAGTTCACTTGGTCTGTTTGGTTTGGCCAGAAAATTGGTCAATAAATGGGGATAAAAACCAACAGAGCATCCCAACGTCTCATTGCTTAGGCTCCTAAGAGGCGCCAGTCTTGTATTGATGCCTTGGGTTTAACTTTTATATTTTTCAAATCCTGTACTGCCTAGTGTGTAACTCGGAAATTTCTTGTAGCCTGCTAACTTCTGCTCTCTCGTGCTAGTTAGACATAACAAAGCCTCTCGAGGCCTGCTCTCCAAGGACACCCAGACTGTCCTAGGCCCAAAATGTGTAAATCAACATCTT
>QWTY01007957.1:0-13069 GCA_008033365.1 Pseudorectes ferrugineus
AATCCAACCCTTACCCCAGCACTGCCAAGGCCACCACTAACCCATGGCACTGAGGGCCTCGTCTCCACGGGGTGTGAACACTTGCAGGGACGGTGACTGCAGCCCTGCCCTGGGCAGCCTGTTCCAATGCCTGAGCACCCTTTGGGGAAGGAATTGTTCCTCAGCTCCATCTAAACCTGCCCTGGTGCAGCTTGAGGCCGGTTCCTCTTGTCCCATCCCTTGTTCCTTGGGAGCAGAGCCCAGCCCCTCCTGGCTCCATCCTCCTCTCAGGCACTTGTAGGGAGCGATCAGGTCCCCCCTGAGCCTTCTCTTCTCCAGGCTGAGCCCTTTCCCAGCTCCCTCAGCTGCTTCTCATATGACTGACTCTCCAGACCCTTCCCCAGCTCTGGACTCTCTCCAGCACCTTTCTGTCAGCAGAGAACTGATTTTGCCATCACCACTTTCTCAGCGGTATCTGTACATTTTTGTGAGCGTGGCAAAAAAATAACCCGGTCAGCAACAGAAAGGCCTATCCTATGGGCAAAACACAAAAGACCATGAGCTCCTTTTTCACCCAGTACAGTCCATTGCGCTGTGCTATTGTCGCCCAACGCACAGCCCACTGCGCTGCGTTAGAGGCTGCACGTATGTTGGGGCAGGTGATTTTTGACTGCACCCACCAACCTGCTATGAGGGCGTGGAGTCACAGGACAACAGGGAATGGCTTTGACCTGACAGAGGGCAGGGTCAGGGCTGCCTCCAGCTCTGGGGTCCCCTGCACAGGGAGGACATGGAGCTGTTGGAGAGATCCCAAAGGAGGCACCAAGATGATCAGAGGGATGGAGCACTTCTCCTATGAGGAAAGGCTGAGAGAATTTGGATTATTCAACCTGGAAGAAAGAAGGCTTTGCAGCGTTCCAGTACCTGAAGAGAACCTACAGGAAAGATGGAGAGACAAGGGCCCGGAGTGACAGGACAAGGGTGAATGGATTCAAACTGAAAGAGAGTAGGTTTAGATTAGGTATTAGGAAAAAATTCTTCCCTGTGAGAGTGATGAGGTTGCCCAGAGAAGCTGTGGCTGCCCCTGGATCCCTGGAAGTGTCCAAGGCCAGGTTGGACGGGGCTTGGAGCAGCTTGGGATGGTGGAAGGTGTCCCGCCTACAGCAGGGGATGGAATGGGATGATTTCAAGGTCCCTCCCAACCCAAATCATTCCGTGACTCTATGAAACCATGCTGCTGAAAGGTGTATCCCTTCAAACAGTTGTTTTGTCCCCAGTTGTCTTGAGAAGTATTTATGTAGGTCACTTAAAAATATCCCGGGTTTTGTCTCGTCCTTAACTGTCGACACTTGGCTTGCCCCAGGCCTATGGCTCAGCTGTGAGGCGCCTGCCCTTCATCTGAAGGATTCCCACCAGCCGACACACGTTTAGACACCATTTATGGGTAATTTTCCCTCAGATAAGGTGCGGAACCGTTAATTTGGTACTCAGGGACCGAACCCCGCGCACGCCCGACTCCCTCAGGGAGCGGCGGCTGCGTGTGGGACGTGACCGGGGCCGGCGCCGCAGCCCCGCCCCTGGGGGCGGGATGTTCACTGACTGACAGGAAACTTGACCAATAGAAACGCAGGACGGACAGCACGAACCAATCGCTGACGGGAGGGGCGGGGCGAGGTGGATTGGGTGGTGGCGGCGCGGGCGGCGCTGCGGCAGAACACGGAGGCGGCGAAGTGGTGAGGGTGTAGCGGGAGTAAAGTGAGTCGGGCCAGCAGCAAACATGTCTCTCTCCAACAAACTCACCCTGGACAAGGTGGACGTGAAGGGCAAGCGCGTCGTCATGAGGTGAGGTGTTGCGGGGGGAATGTGCGTCTCCTGGGGGCCGCCCTCCTCCATCCTCCACTCTAGGGCCGGGCCGGTGCCCCCCGGCAACAGCCCCTTGCTCGAGCCCGGCACGTGTCGATCTGTGCCGTTTTAGTTTCGGTTTTTTTCGTTCGCCGGGTGTTGGAGAGGCTCCTGCCTCCATCATCGAGTCGGCCCGGCTTCCCTGCGGGGGACGTGGCGGCCGGCAGGGTGTAAATCCCGGCCCGGCTCTGCCGCCCTGGATCACCCCGCTCGCACGTGTGTCGGCCCCAGGCGGCTTGAGGGGAAATCCAGCCAGCCTGCCGTGCTTTTATTCCAGAGAACTACCCCCAAAAATGCTTATTTCTCGGTTATTGTTTCCTTACTGCAAATTCACAAAGCATTGCAATAAGAAAGTGAAGATACGTCTCTGTCCAGCTATCCAGATACCAGTAATAATTCAGCATTTTGCATCAGGAATCGAATCATAGAATCACAGAATGGCCTGGATTGGGAGGGACCTTCAAGCTCTTCTCTTTCTACCTCCATGCCAAGGGCAGGAACACCTTTTGCTAGGCCACGTTGCTCCAAACCTTTTCCAGCCTGGCCTTGGACATTTCCAGGGATGGGGCGTCACCGCAGGTTTTCAGCACATCCTGGTCTGAAACCCTAAAATAGGCATTCATAGCTTATTTATAAAGCATCAGTGCCTGAAAACCTAATGTTGGAATTGCTGCCAAATCCTGGGAGATAAGGGCACCAAGGTACATCGTGATATGTCCTGCTCGAAATGCTCTTATTGTGGGGTAGTTTGTTCAAGGTCACTATAATGTGGCTACTACGTGTGTGTTATCTACTCTGTGAGTAGGCAGGGATAGCAGAAGTATAGCTTCTCTTATTTGTAGTCTGACAGACAACTTGCTCTTTTTACCTTCTCTCTGCAACCTTGTTTTGAACTAGTTCCCTAAAAATTTTTGATTATCAGAAACCAGCCCGTGTAGCAAGTGTTGAAGAAGCTTGCTCAGGATTTCTATGCACTTTCTAAGTCTGGTAAAACAAAAGATCATTCTATCTCTGTAAAAGTCTGTACCTGACTGGTTTTTTTGGCCATCTGTCTGGTTTTTTCCATTTCTGAGTCATGTTACAGAGAGCAGCCGTGCATTGGCAGACGATGGGCTGGGTTTGCCCGCTCAAAGTCTCCGTTAATTAATGCACAAATCAAACTTAGCTATTCTGTGAGGGGCTACCCAAATACAGCAGGTGATCTGCCGGGCTCTGTCTCCTGCCTGCATCTCACCTCTCTGAAACGAGTCACCACGTGCTCTCAGTAGTACTAAAATCGATACCTCTTCATTTTTTCCTCATGTTCATCGTAATTTGGCGTGCTCACACCCTGCTTGGCTTCCGGTCCTAAATGCCGAAGCTTCAGGGAAAGTTGAGAATGGGGAGGAGAGAGGGTTCAGGGGAGCTCAGATTTCAGTGGTGTGCAGGGGGGAAGAAGGCTGAGCTGGACCTTTCTTTTGTAGTTTTGATGGCTCTGTAAAGCAAACTGTTCTTTTATTCTCTCCTTTTAGGATAATGGCCCGATAATGGTGCTTTTCTTTGCCCCTTCTAGAACTCGACCACTGTGCTGTGGGGCTGCCAGTTCAATTTCTTTCTGCTCAGCTACTCCTGTTTTGCTGGAAGCTTTTGTCTTTCTTCCCGTTTGTTTCACGTGCTGAGTGGGCTGCAGGGGGATTCATTCACTCAGCTTGCTGAACTCGGATGTTCTTTAATGTATAGAACGATGAAGGATGCACACTCTGCTCTCTGCCGTTCGCTGCTCCAGCCATGGGTGTTCCCTCCTGTAGCTCAGTGAGCAATTTCTGCCTCCGCGGTTACGCAACGCGGCTTCCTGCACATGGGCACAAGGGATGCCAGGAGAACGGGCTGGTGAAACTCCTCCCTTCCAGCCCATCAGCTGGCACGAGTCAGGAAGTTACCTCAAGATGCAAGTCAGGTCTTCCAGGGAGAATGTGCTAAGCCACAGCACTCGGCTGCAGGGAGATTAGAGCTGCAGAGGACAGAAATTAAAGCTTCCTTGAACTGCCTTGACCACAGTAGTCCAGCCAAGTATTTCAGAAGCCTCATTAGAGAACGCAAGGTCATTTGTCATTGTTCATTCCCTTTCTCTTGGAAGCTGCTCGTTGGGGATCTGAAATCATATTGTTTAAAAATAAAAAAGTTCAATCTTGGTTTATTTCCTGCTCAGCATCACTGCTACTCTGGCCCTGAGCATTAGGGTGTATTGGTGGCCCAGCTTTCCTGAGAAATTCTAGCAGTGGTTGTTCTCCATTTGTGGTGTTATCTCAGGCAGAAATGGCTGATAACACATTGATTTCAGAATGGAACTCGTGGACAGGGCAGAGCTGAACATCTTACTCTAATTGTAACGTTGCTTTTCTAGCCAGCACCTTTACTGGCAGGTTCCCTCGCTCATTTGTTGAATATTTAAAATAAAATAAATAAGTAATAAAATAAATTTGTTGAATATTTAATTTTGCCTTTGCTTTTGTTTTTTTTTAGGGTTGACTTCAATGTTCCAATGAAGGATCACAAAATAACCAACAATCAGAGGTGAGCCATAATTTCCATCCCAAATGGAGGCCCCAAAGTCTGCTGTATCTCTGACTTCACCCCAGTACCTGGAATGTTACCATGATTAAGCTGTCATTGCTCATACCAGAATATTAAAGGGGTCAGAGAAAGTCCAACAATTTTTAATTAAACCCCCTGCAGTTATTAGGAAACTACACTTAACTACAAGGCTGCTGCTCACTGTAGCTGCTGTGGAAAGCATATGGAGAAAAATCTCTGATTTTAGAGATCCTAAACTTCATAAGCTGGCTATGACCATTTCACAGCCACATCCCTTAGGCTGTGTGTGAAAGTTGTCTCTGTTCGTTACTATCCAGAAGTCTCTGTGCCTCCTGCTTGCCCTGGGGCTGTGTTAACTTCTTGTCTTTTTTAAAATAATTATTGCAGTGCAGCACACAAAGACCTGGGGTTTAGAAACAGTGATGCCAGATGTCTTGCCCTGCTTGTCAGCCACTTTCAGGCAGGTGCCAGTTTTGTTCATCACGATGTTCTCACTGCTCATCATTTCTCTATTGCTGCAGGATCACAGACTAACCCAGGAAGTCAGGTAGTGTTCAAGTGTGTCCTGGCATTTCTTAGCTGAGCAATCAGCAGAATTTAGATGACAAAATGCATTTTAATTCCATCTCCTACATTGCTTGGAAGATAGCAGTGAAACATGAAAACAGGCTGGGATGGAGAATTTTGGTGATGCTTAAGGAATTGTTCTGTCCAGCTCTTGTGCTCTGTTTCTTTTGTCATTTTTGAGGGACAACTTCAGGGCTCGTGTAAGTGCTACTAATCCTCTTGCTTGGTAAACTCTGAGTCCTTCTTTCTTTGTTCTTCTGTGCCATTACAGAATCAAGGCAGCTGTTCCTACCATCAAGCACTGCTTGGACCATGGGGCCAAGTCCGTGGTTCTCATGAGTCACCTGGGCCGCCCGGACGGTGTCCCCATGCCTGACAAGTTCTCCTTGGCCCCAGTAGCTGTGGAGCTGAAGGCACTCCTGGGCAGGTAAAGTGGGAGAGCAGCCTGGTGTGCATCAGGCCCTCCCTGTCAGGGGACTTTGATGTTTTCCTTTGCACCAGGAAGTCACTGGTGAGGTTACAGTGTGTGTCTTGTGTTGCAGGGATGTCCTGTTCCTGAAGGATTGTGTTGGTCCTGAGGTGGAGAAGGCCTGTGCTAACCCTGCTGCTGGCTCAGTCATCCTGCTAGAGAACCTCCGATTCCACGTTGAAGAGGAAGGGAAAGGGAAGGATGCTTCAGGGAACAAGGTGAATCTTCAAGTCTGGCTTTCATGTGTGCCTGCTCTTATCTACTCTTTGCTGCAGATTGATGAGGAGCCAGCAGCCTGTCTAAAACACTGATTGTGAATTCGCTCTTAAAAGGATGCCAGAGATGTTTAGTTCAGTGTGTCCCACTGTTGTGCAAAAGTTTTGAATGGAATACAGTGGATTTCCAAGATGAAACAGCTCAAGAGAAAGGCTATAGATTACTCTGTCAAAGGTGGTGTAGTCTGTAAAAAAACAAAAAAGAAACTAAATAGGGCTGTGCAAGAAACTGCTGCTTGTTAGGCTTCATTTTTGGGTATCTAAAATGAAAACCAATTTGGATCTAGTTTGTTGCCCCTAAGAATGATGCTTCTTTTTTGGGTTATATGGCTAATATTTCTGCAGCACGGGGATTATCAAACCCTCCTCTAAGTCTGTCTGCTCTTCAAAGTAGTTATGTAGAACCAGGCTGCCTTGCACCTCTGACATTTTGTTGAAGGTCAGCAGAGTGCTTGCTCCAGACAGCTGCTTTTCTTAGCAATGGTGACCCCGCTGGCTTTACAGAGGCCTTGGCTCTGTTCAGATGCAGTGCTTGGAGGGAATGCTGACATGGACTGGTGCCCTTTATGGGCTGCCACAGGACTCCTGTAGCTTAGGAGCACAGCAGAGAGTTGGTGAGCCTGTGAAGATGGCAGGGGGAAATTGAGCAAATCTGGAATTACTCACTGCTAGAACTGTGTGCCACTGCAAGTATGGTGGCAGGGAGAAGAGTGGGGCAAGGATTTAATTTTCTTTGGGAGACAGTCCCTTGGTTTTGTGTGTTTCTGGAATTCTCAGATGATTTAGCTGGGTGTGTGCATATGGAAGCACACTGCACTGAGCACAACAGGAGAGATGCCAGTGACAGAGCTGCCTCTCTTCACCTACCAGAGGTGAAAGTCAGTGCTGTGGAAACAGTGATGCAATACAGGATTGCAGGTTGCTGACTGGTGCTTAAACTGTGCTTTTCCAAAGCAGATGCAGTGGTAGTGGTTCCTTCTGTCAGCTTCTTGTGTTCTGCTCACAGATGGTACTGGTTCTAACTGGAGCACTTAGTCTCTGTAAAGCCAGGCAGTTTGGAGTGAAGGAGCAGTTGGCAGCATTGTTCTATAATCTGAGTGGTCCCTTGGACTTGTCTCCTGCTCAGGCTCTGCTAAAAAGGGTCCCCAAAGCCGTGCTGAACCCTCCCTTGCCATCTCTTGGAGTGCATTCCTGCCATCATCCCTGTGGTGTCACATCTGGGTGCTGGCAGAGGCCTCCTGTGGGGTGATGAGCTGACAGAGCAGACAAGCCCTGGGAGAGGGGCTGGCCTGACTGCCAGTCTGGGCTGTTCCTCTGCAGCAAGTGGCTGTCAGCTACCTCTGAGCACTCACCTGCTGCCCAAGTGAGCTCTGCTGTCTCTTCATGGTGGGAAGGAGAACTGAACTGCATAAGCCATCCCATGAGGATTTGGTAAGATGCTTGGAGGAGGGAGAAAAAGTCTTTTAACAGAAATACACCTTTTCTTGCCCACTATATACTACACTTAACTCCAGTTTTCCAGCACTGGCTGCTTTCACTGTGGCCTGTTGTAGTGTGCAGGCCATTTATCAGACTCAGTTCATCAGTTAATTCTCAATGCAGTTGCTAAATCAGTCTTTCAGGAGCTCATCCTTTTACCTGTGGCTCTTGGAGACCATTCTCACTCAACTCACTTTGTTCAGTGAGTGAGCGTGAATTTGTTTAGTCTGATCTCAGCATTGCCTTGTCTCTCCACACCCTCCCTGTGCTATCCATATTCACCACACAACACTGGAAATCTGTTGGGGAGAGACTGAAAGGTTCGTGGTGCTGCAGTTCAGAAGTGGGAACAGTCTTCAGGTCTGCAGTAGCAGTCTAGGGGAGTTTAAAGTGGAATTTAAACCATTTAAACTTATTTGTTGCTCCTGCTGGACTGGGAAAAAGCAAATGAAGACAGTGACCCACTGGATGAACTGATGAGTTCCTCCAGCTGACCTTTCTTTGCTTTGGATTTACGCTCAAATTGCTGACTTTGAGCTTCGATTCAGAATCAAAGTCTCAGGGTGCAAACTTGTCCTTCTTTGTCTTTTTAGATCAAGGCTGAGCCTGCAAAAGTGGACGCTTTCAGAGCCTCTCTTTCCAAACTGGGAGATGTCTATGTCAATGATGCTTTTGGCACTGCCCACCGAGCTCACAGGTGGGTACCCATCTCCCTTCCGCAGGCAGAACTGCAGAACAGTATCTGCCATGGAAACACATTAAGTATTGCCCCCAAGGAGTTTTAATTTCCTTTTGGGCTTATCCCACTGTCATTGTGCTGTGTTTGTTCCTCAGCAGTGGATTTACTGGAGGGAGTTGTCATTAGTGTTTGCTCTTTCCAGTTTGTCTCTGGGAACAGGAGAAAGCTGAAACAAGATCTTAAGACTTGCATTGACTTTTTTTAGACCTTGAAGATCTAAAAATTACTTGCTTAGGGCTTGTACAAATTGTCCTGCAATCACAACAGCCCTCTTTTCCAAAAGATTAATCACTGCAGAGTGATTGTTTTCGTGGAGTGTGTTTAGATGTGTACTTGGAAACTGCAGTGGTCCTCTTGGAAGAAGAAATCCTTGCTCTTGGCTATTCTTATTTGTCCTCCAGTGTTTTGGATCACTAGTTGAGATGATAAATGTCTTGCAGATCAATATTTCTGTGCAAAACCAATGTCAGAAATTAAGCATGTACAGCTGTCTTAGCAAACTAGGAAAACAAAGCCCCTGTGTGTGTTTTCATGCAGGTGGTAGCTGTTGTCATTGCTGCAGCTGAATGAAGGGTTGGCTTTGCAATACTGTGAGACATGGGGGTGTTTCTACATGTAAATTTTTCCTTTCTTCACTTTTTACTTTCATTCTGCAGCTCCATGGTAGGTGTCAATCTGCCTCAGAAGGCTGCTGGCTTCCTGATGAAGAAAGAACTGGATTATTTTGCCAAGGCCCTAGAGAGTCCAGAGAGACCCTTCTTGGCAATTCTTGGAGGGTAAGACTCAAGAACATTGTGACTGTATTTCTCTAACTCCTCTAACAAATGACAAGTTGTTTTGGCTTGGTTTAAACAAGAGCTTTCCTTTCAAGTGTACCTGCAGTTCAGATTTGTAGCTGACTCCTGAGGTCTGAGATATGTGGATTAGAGAGGAGCTAACTGATATGTCTGCTCCTGTGATGGTACAATCTGGCTGCTCATTGTCTCTCCTGACCTCTTAAATTCCCCAAATTGAGAGTCCGCAGCAGTTTTTTGCCCCCCAGATGAGCCAGGAGAGCAGTTAGAGCCACGTGATGGCCCAGACATTGTCAGTGACCTTTCCTCCCCAGTTCAGGGTACAGGAGAGCTCAGCCTCAGCACTCTGTAAACTGACACGACCTCTCATTATGCAACAGGGGCTGCATGGGCTCTGCTCTGCCCCAGCACCTGGTGTGCAAACGGACTGGAAGGTGCACAACCAAGTGACTGCTCCTGGGCAGAAATATTTAATTGCAGCCAGTTCTCATCATGTGTGCGCCCAGTCCAGCACTGCAGCTGTGCGAGGTGCATTTCATCAGGTGAATTAACTTGGCTGGGCAGTCAGGGGAAATAAGGCTCTAAAGGGCCAAATGAGGTTTATATTTAAATAGAAATGAAGAAATGGAGGGCTGAATAATGCTCTAGTAAGTTGAATTCTAATGCTGGCCTGCTAACTTGCTAAATTCTCTTTCTGCCCATCCCAACTCCTTTGTTGGGTCGTTCTCTAGAACAGCCTTGGCATACCACAATCACAATACTCATTATTCATTCTTTTTCCTTTTCTCTCTCACCAGAGCCAAAGTTCAGGATAAGATCCAGCTGATCAATAACATGCTGGATAAGGTCAACGAGATGATCATTGGTGGTGGAATGGCGTTCACCTTCCTCAAAGTGCTCAACAACATGGAGGTAGGAGGAGAACAGTTCTGTGTCTGTTCCTAGTGAAGAATGTGGTCTGAATGTCCCTTACATGTTGTGGGATTGAGCACTGGGTATCTTGGCTCTCTGCAAGAGTAGGGAGCACTGAGAAATTGACAATCCCTTTGTAAAACTCAAATGACTGCTCTGTCTCTCCATGTGCTTTAAGAAAATAATCTTTCCAGACCTGCTGTCTGAGCAGTTTGGGTGCTGATGTTCTCTTCTGTCATGACCCGGAGCTAAACAAACACCTCTTACTTTTCCCAAATATTTCCTCTAGATTGGCAACTCTCTGTTTGATGAAGAGGGGTCAAAAATTGTCAAGGACCTGATGGCCAAGGCAGAGAAGAACGGTGTGAAGATCACCCTGCCTGTTGACTTCATCACCGCTGACAAATTTGATGAGAACGCACAGACTGGGGAAGCCACAGTGGCTTCGGGCATTCCTGCTGGCTGGATGGTAGGTTGGAATGGGAAAGGGACTGAGAGGAGCAGCAGTAAGGAATAGGGTGGGTAGGACAACTCTTAAAGGAGTAGAAAGATTAACTGTGATCCTTGGTAAATGTTTCTGAGGGCAGTCAAGCTGTGTAGAGTTTATTGGTTTAATGACATTGAAGCCCTGTTGTTCTGAATTTTTAAGTCTAAAGTAGCTTTTGTGAGATTTGGATTAAAACAGCAAAATTCCTCTCCAACTTGCAGATCTGAATGCAGTAGAAATCCCTTTTATTTGACTGGAATTTAAGTAGGCTTGGCAAAGTTTTCTAACTAAGGCCTGAAGAATCTGCCATTGATTTAAAATTGACTTACTGGTGTGAGGAAGATAAATACCACACCAGACTCCACCCTCCTGCAGCAGCTGCTGGCAAATCTATCCATGCACACAGAGAAACTCTTGTTTCATGTCTGGGGTGAGGGGGGAGCTTCTGGCTGGCTATGGGTGATTTGAGCTGGGGGTCAGCAGTGGGTGTATCTGTGCCTTCTCTCACTTCCCTTAGGGCCTGGACTGCGGCCCTGAGAGTGTGAAGAAGTTTGTTGAAGTTGTGGGAAGAGCCAAGCAAATCGTGTGGAACGGTCCAGTTGGGGTCTTTGAGTGGGACAAGTTTGCCAAAGGAACCAAAGCCCTGATGGACAAAGTGGTAGAAGTAACTGGAAAAAGCTGCATCACCATTATTGGTAAGTAGTTGTGTTTGTTCTTTTTCTAAATGCATGGAAGAAGCTTGTGATGGCCAACACTGTGTTAAAAATACTGGTCAGATTATTTTCCTTTCCTCACATTCTCCTCTGTCCTGGACAAAATCTGAATTTCTTGTGTGTCTTATGGATTTTTCTTGTGCTACAGGTGGTGGAGATACAGCTACTTGCTGTGCCAAGTGGAACACTGAGGATAAAGTCAGCCATGTCAGCACAGGAGGTGGTGCCAGCCTGGAGCTGCTAGAGGGTAAATCCTCTTTTATCTTCATTTGTTTGAGTACATTTGGAGTTCTGGGTGCTTTACCATGTGTTGGTAGTCAAAAAAGCACAACAATAGAGGAATGGTTTTTTCTGTCCCACCATGTGGAGTTGGTTACATGCAGCTTTGGAGCCACAAGTTCCTCTTGCTGCTCTTCTGTAGCCCTCACAGAGGAAGAGAGGAAGGAAAATGGAGTATTCCTGCAAACAGCACAGTCTGCCTCTCCCAGAAAGCAAAAATACTGGGATAGAGAACAAGAGACTGGGCTGGATTTTGTCACTGATCCCTCAGGACATGCCAACCAGCCTGTTTAAAATGCCTAGTTTCTGTTAGGGAAATCTCATCAGAACAATCTGGAATTGCCAGAAGTCTCCTCTTCCTGTTTGGAATTCCCTTGGTTTTGGGGAGCCCTCTAGTGCTCACGGACAAACCTGCACGAGGGCACTTGGAATTCAAAATGGTGAGGATTGACGGGATTCTTGTAACGAGTTCCATTGTTCTCTAAACGACTTTTCATTTCCTCTGGTAATTTGCCGTTTCCCTGTGTGTGTAAATTATCCAATGCTGTCAACTCCTCCGGAGAGGAGAAACTTCAATAAACTGCCTTGCAGCTGCTATTTCCAGGAGTGAGATGGGAGACAGAGCTTTTGTTTCTGTTGCCTAGGGAGTGATGGGCAAGGGAAAGAATGCAGATGGCTCGAAGGAAACGCTGTGTATTCAAAAGGACAAACTTGTCTAAGTTTTGGCCCAAAATATGGGTTTGTGTGTGTGATCTTTTAAATGTAACGGAAGTCTGGCTAATTAGAAAAGCTTCTGAAGATGAAAAAAAGGGGAAAAATCCCTGAAAACCCAGCAAAGTAATGAGTTGTGAACAGTGTTACAATTCAGTCCTGCTGCACAGCTTGAGCATTAGAAGGTTGTTTTTCTGAGGAAAGGCAAAACCAGAGTGGTGTCTGTTCATTATTAAAGTAGGACAAAAAGCTAAAAATGCTTTAGAAAACATTGCACTTTAATAATCTAGGCCCTTGTACTCAAAGATGAGCATATTCTTTGATTCCATCAGTTGGAAAGAGACATGGAAATGTCTCAACCTGGGTGTTTTCGTCACAGTAAAAGACTTGAGACTCGTAGGAGGCTTTTTCTCTTAATTAATTCTTAAAATTTCCACCACACTCCCCAGAATTCTATTTACGTGCCACTAGGGATTTAAGAAAGTATGCAGCAACTCCCTAAATCCAATCAAAAATCTGTTTGCCATCAAATTTAATGGGAAAGGATGTTGGGTGTTTGGATCTGGCCCTGGAAGAGGCTTGGACAGAAATGTGCCATTACTGTTAATTAAGAATTGATGGCTGGGCTGTGTTAGGAATCTCTGTGCTGACATCTGGGTGCAGCTGTGCTCTGGGTGGATTTACTGTGTGGAGCAGGTCTGTGGAACCACCGTGGTCAGTGTGGAGCCAAACTCTTCCATTTTCAACCTATAATTCCTGATTTACTTTTTAAAATTATATCACTTTAAATGTTGCAGTTGCAAGCCTAAAACAAAGTTATTTGAGCACAGAGGGGTTCTTAACCCTGCTGCTGTGTTTTATCTGCCCCCAGGTAAGGTTCTCCCCGGCGTGGATGCCTTGAGCAACGTGTAGAGAGCAGAGCCCCACGTCCCGGTCCCGTGCACAGCCCCTGAGATCCAACACTTCAGCGCTTCCGTATTCCAGCTCTGCCAGAGGCAGATCCCAGAATGTAAACCGGAACGGGACCTTGGAGCAGGAGACAGCAGAGATTTTTTCCGACTGCAGTTTACATGATGTGGGTTTGTCCACTGTTACCCCACTTGAATTAATGTAGTGAGTTAAAACTGTTGTTGTGAATTTAGAGTGTATATATTTATATTTTGCCTTTTCAAAGAGATTAATCCCTGTT
>QWTY01007960.1:0-16504 GCA_008033365.1 Pseudorectes ferrugineus
GATCAGTCTTGGCAGAAGACAGTATAGTGGTCTGGAAATGTGGGAGCTTCGGCTTCTGAAAAATTAGCTAGAGAAAGGTATCCCCTCAGTCTGTGTAAGAGCAAGGAAAATATAAATGTATTTTCCTTGTTCATTAGTTTAGTCAAATAATATTCGTATTCTAGAGTTACTTTAAAAGAAGACTGAGACCTATAATGAGAAATATAAATCACAGAATGACAGAAGCATTCAGAGTGGAAAAGACTTCCAAGCCCATCAAATTCAACCTTTGACAGATCACTACCTCGTCAACTAGACCACGACACTAAATGCCATGTCTGGTTCTTTCTTGACAATCTCCAGGGATGGGGACTCAACCATCACCACCTCCTTGGGTGGTTCCAGTGTTAAACAATCCTTTGCCTGATGAAATTCCTGCTTGTGTCCAACCTGAACCTCCCCTGGAACAGCTTAAGGCCTGTGTAGCTCATTTCCTGGAAGAAGAGACCGATCCCCACCCCTCCTTTCAGGCAGTTGCACAGAGCAGCAAGGTCTCCCCCAAGCCTCCTTTTCTCCAGACTAAACAACTGCAGCTCCCTCAGCTGCTCCTCAAGGACCTGTGTTCCAGACCCTTTACCAGCTCTCTTGCCCTTCTCTGGGCACGTTCCAGCACCTCAATATCTTTCTTGTCGTGAGGGGCCCAGAACTGAACACAGGATAAGTGCCCAGTAGAGTGGAACGGTCACTGCCCTGGTCACACTATTTTTGGTATAACCCAGAATGTCACTGGCCTTCTGTGCCACCTGGGCACATGGCTGGCTCATGTTCACCCACTGTTGACCATTACCCCCAGCCTGTAGCACTGGAGCTGTTGTGACTGAAGTGTAGGACCTGGCACGTTGCCTTGTTGAACCTCATCCATCCGGCCTCAACCCATCGATCCAGCCTGTACAGATTCCTCTGCAAAGCCTTCCCAGAGTCCAGCAGATCAACACTCCCACCCAACTTAGTGTTGCCCATGAACTTACTGAGGATACTTTTGACCATCTCATCCATATTATTCATTCTCAAGAAATATATTAAACAGGACAGGGCCCAACAGTGATTCCTGTCAGACACCAGCAGTGACCAGATATCAACTGGACGTAGCTGCATTCACCACGACTCTCTGGTTTCTTACCCAACAAAGATTATGCCTGTCTAAGCTCTGGGCTGACAGATTTTCCAGAAGAATGCAGTGGGAAGTGGTGTCTGTGGCTTTTCTGAAGTCTAGGTAGACAACATCCACAGCCTTCCCCTCACCCACCAGGTGGGTCACCTGGTCATAAAAGGAGACCAGGTTGGTCAGGCAGGACCTGCCCTTCCTAAACCTGTGCTGGCTGTGATCCTGGCCCCTTGGTTGTCCCGTATATCCTGAGTGATTGCAATCAAGAAGATCTGCTCCATAACCTTGCCAGACACGGAGGTCAGGCTGACAGGCCTGTAGTTCCCCAGATCCTCCTTCTGACTCTTCATGTGGATGGGTGTCACACTGGCCAACCTCCAACCTCCAGTCACCTGGGACCTCCCCAGTAAGCCAGGACTGATGGTAAGTAATGGAGGGTGGCTTAGTGAGCTCTTCCACCAGCTACCTCAGTACCTTTGGAAGAATCTGTATCCACTCCTAGAGACTTATGAGTGTCTAAATCGCTCAGCAGGTCACTACCTACCTCCTTTTGGACTACAGGGGGTCTAGTCTGCTCCCAGTCCCTGTCTACCAGCTAAGAGGACTCATTGCCCAGAAGATAACCAGTCTTACTCTTGAAGGCTGAGACAAGGAAGGCGTTCAGTACCTCAGTTTTTATCTAAATCTAAATGTATGTGTCTGAAGAAGTGTGGCTCCGTGGTATGGCCATATCAATGCTGATAATATGAAACCTGAAACTGGAACATATGAGATGATGCATTTGAATAAAAGTTAGTGAGCTTGTGGGGAAATAAAATTATGTCTGGCAAACTTTTAAAATTCCTCACAAGGTGAGCTGCTGGCTAGTCAGGAATTAGTGCAGAGAGCCAGCAGGTCAGAGCCTGGATTCAAACATATGTGAAAGGAGAAACCTGCTCGGGGAGCATCAGCGGAAGTCACAGTGAATGACTTTCATTTGAATTCCAGAAACTTTTGTTGAGCATCACTACTGACGTTTGTCATGCCATGATGTTTCCATCAATCTTCCTTCCATAATGTTTTGGAAGGACTTCTGAGGAACAGTGTTGGTAATTAAAGCTCCAAGTGGAAAATCCCATGGAGGCAAAGCAGTGACTGTATGTTTTTCCTTTGTTCTGTGTGGTACCACTGTGAGATATGCAGCATAGCTCAATCCAGTTCTAGTAATTACAGTTTACTGAGGATGAAATACTAAGAAAAAACCAAATTTTCAATTCTCATCATAAGAAAACATATATGTGCGTTCACACACAGGGATATGTGACTGGAATTGAGGATTAATTTTTCCTAGAACCGTTAAACTCTGGGAATTTTAAAACACTTGCTCTTTTCCTTTCACTCACAGTCCTTTCAACCCCTCTCTGACTTTTGTGGTCTCAACACTACTATTATGCTAGTTTCCAGTAAGTATGACAAACTGTTCTAATTAAGTAATTTAAAACAACAGTTTGATTGCAAACATATGTGTAACTAAATGTGTTCTTAAATTAATTTTCCACTGCTTTTTTTGTGAAAATTACATGGCTGCAATCATTATAAGTGTGATTTAGGAAAGCTGGAGCTGTTGGAACCCACTGTTTTGTGACAAGAGGATGCATTCCTTGTTTATTGAAATATAGTGCTGGTAATATGTGTTTACAAGGAATACATACAGTTTGTTGAAGATGAATTCAACTAGCACAAATACTTTACATAATACTGCTGAAAATATTTTAACCTAAGGAAGTGGATATTCCATGAACTTTCAAATGTAAAAGACCTCACCTTATTAATTCAAGAATTTATAGCCTGACACAGTTATTTAGGTATTACTGTAAAGACCTACTAATGCTTTCAGTATTACTTTTTTATCATGTTTTAAACTGAACACTTTAAATTTGAGATATCTCTTTAAATCTACGTAGTAAATATTTTGTTTCTGTAAGTATGGTGTTTGATGATATAGTTCTCTGAAATCAAGATTCTAGACATAAATCTAAACAAAACCTTGTTTAAATATGGAGTGGAAGATCAGGAGAAGGTCTGCAAAAACAATTTAACCCCAGCATGGCAGAAATTAAAGGAAGGCTCATTAGTCTGCTGTAGAAACGGCTGGTTTGAGTTCAGTGTTCAAGCTCCCTGTTCTCTATTTAGGCATAGCTAGGCATTTGTGAGGCTGGTCCTCAACCGTTCACTTGCTTAACTGGGAGGTATTTAGTCTTCATCTCTACTTGCTATAAATTCAGTAATTTGTTCTAAGCTGCACTTCTCTCAAATAGGAATTCAAAATCTCAACAACTTTAGAAAAAAAGGCATACATGCAAGATGCTTATCCCACTTTCATTCAGCCAGAGATAGGAGAAGCTACTGTCATTAGAAATGTCCTGCCTGAGGATACCCAGTCTCCTTCTGGGGGAGGTCTTAGATTAGATACCAGACCTTTCAATTTCTTCCTGGGTTTTAAAGGAATTATACATCAGCTATGTTGTCAAATTCCCAGCGGAAATCAGTCTGATTTTGTATGGTATAAACAGAACAGGGAAAATTATTATTTTAAAACCAGTATGGTAATAAATGGAGGACAATAGTGACAGGAAAAAAATGAATGATTGTGTTTGCTATATATTCACATTTTAAAGTGATCCACTGTCCTATCATTTGCAGCTCCAGAAAGAGAAGTACTTTCTTTTCCAAAGCTACTCTATCAGAAAACAGAGTTTCATTCCTTCCCCTTCTCAGCACTCACAGAGCTTGCTTCACGGCCCAAAGTGCTGAAGTGCGCTGGCAAATTACCCCAGGACTTACACGGAACTTTCTTCTCAGAAACAGTGAATGAGGGTCCAGTACACACCTTCAGATCTTCTTGTCTGGGTTGCAAGCACACTCACTGGCTGCTGTCATTTACTGCCACTTTGTCTCTGTCCCCTGAGGTCAACAAAGACAGCTTTTTAGCTTGCAACATCATGTCCTTACTTACGAAATCCTATCTTCTTTTCCTGAAAAATTTAAAAAACCACGGACACCAGCTTTACCTGTGAAAGATTTGTCAGAGGGCAGAAAAAAGTAATATTTCTAGAAGGATAAATACATCTTCTTAAGGAAAAATATATATTCTTGCTTTTGTTGAAAACAAAGGTGTCTTTAGAAAGGTTAAGAACCACTAGTAATTCAAGAGTATCCTCAATTCTGCCTTTTTATAATACACATCTTTCTACTCAATGCACATACACTGTAGGTATCAGTTCTCCGAAAATCTAACAGCAGACTGAAATTTGATCTGTGCATGACAGCCAGAAAGCAATATATTTTAATATCTTAATGGAGTTTTACCTCTACAGACTTTTAGATAACTTTGCTTCATCAAAAATAACTCCAAAGACATCCTTGATCTGTTCTCATCTGAGCACCTTTTGTAACATCAATTCCAAGGTCTATGAACTGTGGAAGGGAGTCCAGAAGTCACTCTATGTTGCAGGGGTTCCTTCAGAGTTTCACAGAGAAGACTCATAAAGTCATAAGGAGGAGATAACAGTATGATTTTATAGCCTCAAGAGTAGGGCAATGACCTGCTTCTCATTGTCAAAAGTCTGTTCTGTATATTATTCAATATTTGATATAATACATTCATAGATAGCCAGTAATTTTGATCTAAAGTACAGGCTTTTATTCAATAAAGCTGTTAAAGATTATAACTTTGTCTTTGTAGTTGTATGAATTCAACTTTTAGAGTAGATTAGAACTTATATGTATAATGAATCTTTATTTTTTTTCTTGATGTGTTACTTCATCTCAACTGAAGATAATGCACAAAAAATCTCTCAAAATTATTACAATATGGACACACACAGCCTCAAGATTTATTATGCTCCTTAAGTATTTAAAATTCCATCAGAATGAGGTCAAAAGGAACAAATCCCAAAGAACAAAATAGTTTTGGGAGACAGAAATACCATCATTACAGCTAAAAAAAAAAAAGTCACTCTGTTTCTGATGCAACAAAATTTTATACACTTTCTGAGTAAACCTTTTCAGGTCGTGACAGTGGAAGGAGTATGTTAGACGCCAGCTGGAATAAAACACCAGTATTCTGGACATCTTCCAAAGAATTACATGCCAGGATATTGAAAAGTTTCAAGTGTCCCACTGTGCCACACAACAGAGCCAATGCTTTTTCTCCTCAAGTCAACTGCTTTGCATTAAAGGGAAGCAGAAGCATAAGAATGGAAGTATCTTGTTAGCAAAAAGTGAATGAATGTTGTCTATTTGGTTAAGGCCTCATATGATTCCTCTCACTAAGAGTGTCAACCAACCAAATATTTAAGAATACTGGTTGGGATGACAGACTTTCTTCTCACATTTAGAGACTATTCTCAACTTTTGAACCTATCAGAGTGTTGCAGTAGTACCCAAATTATTTGACAACTGACAAAAATACAGACTTTATATTTAGTTTCATAAAGCTTTGTTTCTTATTTTAAAGTTTCAAGGCTATAATAATTTCTAAAGGATGTTTCCTCCTTATAGTAATGTAAAAATAGCCAGATCTTTAAAAGGCAAATTCACCAAGTGCTAGACTGTTCACCCACTAACAGGGAATGTTAGTTGGAGTAGGCCATGAAGAAACAGGTTAGTTTTATCCTATTGATGATGTGTTGATGCAAAACATGGTCTGAGCTTTCGCATAACTTGCAAATTTTAAATCCCAGATTTCAGAAATTTCAACCACTGAAGCTAAGGCATAACAAAAATGTCAATATTCATTTAATTTTCACTCATTTCCAGGCAGAGTATTTGCCAGGTGTGACCCAAATGTGAGTCTGTGGCCTCTCAAACATCTGTACTTGGAAAAGCTAGGAATCTAAGTATCTATTCTTAAGGAAGCCCAGAAGCCTTGCTCCAGAAGGTCGAATCATTAGGTGCCTACTTCACAAGGTGCTCAAGTTCTGCCTGCAAGTCCAGCATGCCTCCTGGGGCCAGCACACACATAGCCACAGAACACTATGTCCCTTCCTGTCTCAGGTGGCCTCAGGCTGCCTTTGGCCTCGCTGAGTTCTGGCGTTGATCCTCTTTGTTTCAGTGGATCCAGTACATGGCTTTTGTGTGACAAGGCCAACTTCCAAGTCCATAGGGCACTTTTCAAGAGACTGCGGGGTTTTTGAGTTGTCTTGAAACTTTAGAAATGCCAGTTGCCAACTTGTAAGCATCAGTTAAATAGGTGTTCAGAGCTTGTGAGAGTTTGATCCCATATATAAGAATTTCTTGCTAGGAGTTCAAAGTCCTGTGTCTAATCCCTCCTCTATTGTTTAATTGCCACAGGAACAGCAAGTAGTCCATGGGTTAAAACACAGTTACGATAGTGAATATATTTTAACAAGTACTAATTAAAGCAATTGTAAATATAAGAACTTAAAACTCTGACTCTCGTGGTTTATCATACTTATCTTTTGTAAGAAAAAAATAAACAGAAATGGAGTTACCAAGACTTCTAATGCTTGATTTGGCTTTGATTTGGCAGTGCTGCAGAAAAAACAAAGCTGAGTCACCTTAGTCCAAATGATACATAGAAAAGCCACAGCAGTAAATTCTGCCCAGAGATTTTTTGCACCTTGATTTGAAATTCTTTTCTTTGTGTCTGTACCTGTATAAAGTCCTGTCAGAGGTGATGTCAAATCAAAGAGATGATATTTTACATTTACTTCTTTTTATTGTACAGTTTATACTCATCTTTTACTCCTTAGCTTGGTGAGTGCAAAGATTTAGAATCTATGAGATGCAAAAAACATTTCAGCTATAATAAACTCCTGCACCATAACAACAGACCTACCAGCTTCAAAAGGCATCATCATATAAAAGCTGAGGCTTGATAAAAATTTAAACACTTCAGAATAAATGATCATTGGAGAGGATCGTGGGAATGGGAATGCATTTTTTCCTTACTTCTTCAATAAACACCCACAATAATTACATCCTTCCTGTCACTGAAAACAGAAGTGAGTGTCAAGAATCTTAAACAAGGCAAAAGTTACAAGTTTCTGTTTCTCACGCTACTGATTGAACTTGCATAGATGAATTATCCCCTTATGCAACCTGCAGAACAGTAAAAGGACTTCTGCCTTGACTTGGGGTATCCTGTGAGAACAGAGCAGTATCTAAGCACACTCCTAAAAATCTGCTTCACCTGATAGACCTTGAGACCTGAGGCTCTTGGCTCCTACACCAACTGGACTGAGCACATAAATGCAATCTTCTTAGAAGAAATCTCTCTTTGTACTTAGATTACTTGCTTTGTGCAGTTGCAAAATGTTAGGATCCCAAAATCATGAATACCAATTATCAGCCCAGCAATTTCTGTAAAAGTTGGGTTCATGTGTGAATTTCAGAGAAGGCATAGTGGCATGGAAATTTAGGAATGGGAATATAGATTCCAGTATCTGTCAAAGCAAGAAAAAAATCCTTTGAACTTCACAGAGAAAGAAGAGATGGTCTCTGTAGTAGGTTGAGGAAGACCAAACTATCTGTAAACTGACTAACTGTTGGCTTGATTGTCCATTTTATCAGATTACAGAGGTTTAGGATTGTATTTGCTTCCAGTGCCTCTAGTTTAAGTAACTTCTGAAGCAGAAGGTCAGTGCTATAAAAAATTTATGGAAACTTTAATCAACAACTTCAAACAATTTGCAAAACTGAGCAGAGTTTTAAGAACTTGCCTTTGTACTCTTTCTTTGTTGTTTGTTTGATTGTTTTTTCATTCAAATACTGACAAGGTTGAAGTCACATATTTACAAAGGTAAATTAAATTAAATGGGCCTTTCTGGGTTTGTCAAGCACACTACTGATGCATTATTTTGCAAGTGAAGAAAAAATAATAGAAATTATCAGAGAGGCACAAATAAGCATATTTATAGTAAGCCTTCTGATCTTTACCATTTTATCTCTAGATGAAATCTCATTTGGTGTAAAAAACTTCAAAACCTTATCTTCAAATATTAAGAGATTGTGTAATAACAAGGGTGAAAAAAAATTCAGGTTGTTCTTCCTTTACTAATCTCTGGATACCAGAGAAGCCTAAGTTTGCTGTTCCTACACAAAATAATGCATAAACCCAGGATTTTCACCACCTTTCAGTCTGTAAATTATATGTAGACATTTCTTTTTATTCACTGCACTATACTTTTTAAATTTCTTTTCAGAATGAAGTTATTCTATGTAATATCTTCTAAGGCAAGAATACTCAATGCTAATTATATTTAACATTTTTCTATGCTAAAAAAAATCAATATAGGAGAGATTTATATGGGAAATTACTGCATATGATACTTTACACCTGCAGCAAAATTAATTTAGTACACTTAATAGTTAGATAGACGTATTCAGCAATATAATTTTAGAGTGACTGTATGGTTTGAGACCTCAGGAACAGAAGTGTATGTGTACTGGGTTAGAGATAAAGTCCCTTTAACCCTGTGTCTGGTATTGAATTACCACAGAAGCAAATGACAGTGGCATAAAACCAGAGCACATTCTAGGGAATTTAAAACAGAGTATTCTTGTGACCTGACTTTCATGGGAGTTGAATATTTCTCCTGAAAGATAAGACTGGACATACTGAAGAACTGTCACAAAACAATTTTACAGCTGTTTAGACCAAGCTGATTGCCTCTTTAAACCAGGCTCATAGACTATGGGTCAGACCTTCAGGTAATAAAGCTCAAGCATGTGAGTCATAAATTTAATTTTTGGGACTTTTCTGAAAGTTGAAATAGCCTGCTTTTCTCTCTCTAAATGTTACCTACTAATCAAGTGGTTACTATTAACCAAGTTACCAGGCTTGTTTTTTGAAAAAAACAGCCTATATTTGAATGGAAAAATTAATTCTGGTCTGTATTCTCTTCCTAAATTTTGCAACATTACGTTGTGATAAAAAAAAAAAAAGTATGATAGAACTGCCCTTGGCGGCCACCTGGATGCTACTGCTTTTTCCTGACGCTTGCTGAAAATATCAGAAACTATTCCATTGTCTTGAAAGCAAATAGATAATCAAATACCAGAAAAGGTTGTTCACATGTTGGTTTTCATGTGTTTTCACTGTGTTGTTTTTTCTCTACCTGTCAAATGAGGTTATAATCCAGAGTGCAGAGGCTCTAGAGCTCCTTGTTCTAAATCACTAGCTAATAATGGACTGGTGGTAATTATCAAGGAAGCAAATGGCATGCCCTTGATTCTGAAGATTTCCGATAGCAATAGTTCTTACCTAGGGAGAAGGGGACTTGTGAGTTTTCCCAGCACAGCTGCAGAGACTCACAAATTCTCCAGAGCAAATTCAAGGTTGAGGTAAACAAGAACGACACTTTGTTTGAATTAGACTGGTTGATTAGACATTTGGATATCCACTGAAAACATTACTTCTTTGAAAATACCTGGCATTGCTTCTCAGGGAAGCATTAGATGAAATGTGTCATTGTGCAACTGACATTTTGAAGATAGGTCATAGGTCCTGAGAGACTACAAGAAATGATGTAACAGATTCCAGGTAAATTGATGGTGGAAATTCACAAGGAGATTGTTTCACAGAAAATATTGTTTAAAGTAATAACAGTAAAAAAAATCATAGTGCAAAAGCATTCATCTCCAAATGAGTAACAGATGACATTAGCAAATTGGAAAGCTCACAGACTTAAAATCATAATTATCTGAATTTAGAAGGGAACATGGAAATATTTTTTTATGATTTGGAAGATTCTAACTGGTGCCCCTGGCTACTTGGGTCTGTAATGTTATAGGTCCAGTCCAGCAAAGCATGGACAGAACCAGCGTTTTCTCACGCCTTAACTTGGAGAACAGTCAGTACTTCAAGGGACTACTTGGCACTCACACAATCCAGCCCAATGTTCTTCAGTGAGTAATGGATCCTTCCCATTTATGTTTCTGGCTTCTTTCTCTTCGTTTGCACCATGGCTTTTAACATAATTTGAATCTGGGGAATAGAGGACGAAGTGGCAGAGATTCATTGTCTGTCAATAGATAATTCATCAATCTAAAAGCAAAGCCTCGAACATGTGAATGTTCACCTTTGCTGTATGGTGTATGACATAGAAGAAATAGTTTTTTAAATTGCAGTAGCTGGAGTGGGCTTTGAGATAAAAGCTCTATAAATCCACTGTGGGTCCGCAGGTTAAAGAACTGCATTTTTTTACATTTGTATTCTCACTACTGTACTCTAGTCCTTTTCCGTGTTTGGGTTACTCATTTAATCTGGCATTTCTCTAGCTCAGACTATTCTTATTGAGGTGCTTTAGGAAATAATCCAGACAGTGTTTTTCTGCTAAGCTCCAGATGTTTGCAATAACGTACTACTGAAATGAATGCCAGCAGTAAAAGGATATTCCTCCACAGGAAATACTTTGCATCTGACACCAACCAACAGCTCCTTAGGGGAAAAAAAAGCACCAATTTGTTAGCTGATAGTTAACCAGTAAACAGAAAAGTAATCTTGGTAAACCTAAAATTAAGTATATAACTTCCTATAACTGAGTTTGAAAAACAAATGTTAAAAATTACTAATATAAACTATTGCTTGAGGATTACTGCAGAAACATATTCAGCCAACCTTCTCCTTTCAGTTTTACCACTTTGTTTACCACAATACTTTAAATTTTGAAAAGGGAACGAAAATTCTATTCTTTCCAAGCAATTATGCAGAAGGTATTCAAGAGAGAAAAAAATATTCTTTATCTCCCTCCATTCCTGCACTTTAAAAGCATTTTGATAGATATTAGCAGGAGAGATGCAATAAGCATGCTATAAGTGTGTTTTTCCTTGCCTGACCCATTTAATATTTTTTTCTCTATAACATTCTATTGATTCACATTAAGACAGCCATTTCTGTTAATTCTTTCCACCAAAGCAGTGGAGAGTGAACTGAGTACTTACTGTGAGAGCAAATACATTTTTGCATCTTTCAAGGCTCTGTATTCATAAAGTTCAGTTTTCTTATTCTTCCACATTAAATTAATAGATTGTTTTTTATGCTTGCCTATATAGTGGATCGTTTTTGAGTCAAAGCATTCCACAGAGAATTATTTACATTATATTAGAAGTCATGGTATAGTATGGATGGACTAAATTCACAAAATTCATGTAACTTTGACAAAGTTCACATCACCTCTAGATAGTTGTGTTCTGACTGAATTTCGTTTTATTATCCTTACTAAATCCATAGGCAGTATGTGGTTGAGTTTTACACTGAAAACTGTATATTTATTGAATTAAAACAAATCACAGATATAATTAGTACCCATTTTTCAATATGATGCTCCATTTCTTTATCTAGCTACTGAGGGACCAGTTTGGAGAAAATAAATAGTTTAAATTCTTTCTCTTGAGCACTTTTCAGAGTTTTTGACACTTTTAGAGAAATACCACTAGGTAAAATTTTATGCGGAAAAAAGCCCACTGCAATTTAGTGCCTGGGGAATATCCCAGATGCAGAATGGGTTCATATGCTATGATTGTTTACAGCTCACCAAGGAAGCCTGATAGAACAGAAGTCATTCAAAAAAGGAGCTGGTTTCAACATGTTTATCTTCCAGCACTTACTTCCCCATGAAGCTGTAGTAAATCTTGTGTGTTGGCATTCAATACAGAGACGTGAATATAGATTTTTCTTTAAACTGTGTTAATAAAAGTGACACTCCATCCTGAGCAGATTGAAGGAATTGAACATAAGTGATGCACAGGATACATTTTATTCATATTTAATAGAGAAATTACTGCATATGTGGTTTTAAATTAGGAGAAAATAACCGCTCTTTCTTTTCACAACATCTCTCAACAAAGGATTTGCCAGATAAGAAAAGTAACTTTTATTGCCATCCTCATTTTACACATTACAAACAACATGCAAAGAAAATAGATTTGGATTCCATAAAACTCTGCTCTACTTTAACTTCTAAAGGAGAATAGGATAGTTTGAGGTGTATGTTCAGCTTCTTGGCTCCATGTCTAGAGTTCTGCTTTACAAATAATCAATCCTGAACCATGCTTACCAATATGTAATCCTTATGAGAAGTATCTGTGGATTGACAGAAAGCATGATATGACTTCCATGTTATACATGTGGTATGTATGATTTTGAATCAATATCAAGGACAAAAAGGGTGGAGAAGTAGGACAAGTAATTGGTGCAAAGGGTGATGTTGCCCTAGTCCTGACTTCCATTATGTTTTCTAGCTACATTTTGGAAATGAGCAGACTTAATTCAGAAGTACTGTTCTTTTTTTAATTTTTTTTTTTTTGTGAGACCTTGAGGTTTTTTAACGGAATAAGTTGTTTTTAAAAAAGTGGAAGAATGTAATAACATCTAACTACACCACCTCCAGAAATTGTTTTTATTTTTTTTCCTTTAACTGAAAAGTTTTTCAGCCTCTATGCAAATGACCTACCACTCTACAGTGTGGTACGTAAGCAGCGAGACTGGCTTTCTCATCACAACCATTAAAAATCTGTTTAAGAGTTAAGAAAAAACCATAATATTCAGTTAAGTATGGAAACATTTTGAAAAGAGATTACCCCACTCTTTTTTTAGGATGAAAAATATAAAAGATGAAACTGTCTTTAACCAATATGTGGAATGCAAGTTAGTGGCATTGTACTCTATCTTAGCCCATTGTTTCAATCTAACTTATGATTAATTTTGAAGATTTTATTGAACATTTTAAAAAGTATGTGTCCAGTATGCAAGCCTGTGGCAATTGATCTAAGCTTTCTTCCACTCAATTTCATTTGGCAAGAAAAAGACAGGTTTACCGTTTCATTGCTTCTCTAACTTGTATGTGGAGTATTTCCTTTAAGGACAATTTCTAAAGAGGGATAAAAAATAAATTATGGTTTTATTTTATCATTCACCAAATTATTAGTTCACCTATAACACCTTTCTGCCTTGTAAATTATCTGCTTTTGTTTGGAAAGTTTCACAATGCCTAAAATTAATCAGAACATTCAGATCTTGTTTGACCTAAAAGGCTTTATGGAAATTTTGCGTTTGATAAATAGCCCAAACTACAAACAAAATACCTTCATCAGGCAACAGCAAATTATTTTTTAATTAAACTATCTGAAATACTAACAACTGGAGGAAACTGGGATGTAGTTTTACATATGTAATTTGTAAAGGGCTCCTTTGGTTTCTACTCTCATACAAGAATAACTACAAAGGTTTTATGGTACTAAAGAAGCCCTCCCAAGCAGGCAAGCTTCTAGGGCTTTTTTTTTTTTTTAATAAGAGACAAGTGACTAAATTTAAAAGTAGTTACATTTCTGATATTACTTGTGTGGCTGATTCTTGTGCAAAATCATTTCAGTGATTCATGTATATTTTATGATTACTCATGATTTCCTGCATAGCTTCCAACTCTTAGTGACTCCATACATAAAATAAATAGCATAAATAAAACAGCATGATAAAATCACTGTTTTGTGTAAGTGCAGTTCATTCTATTTGTAACACTTGGCTGAGATATAGGACTTTTTTTCCAGAAGGAAAAGTGCCATCTACTGAATCACCAAAACAAAACTTTGCAGCATCTTGAGAGATTTTTGTGAGAGAGATCCTTCCCAATTACTGATCAGACCAAGCCTTGCTCAACTTGTGAACGTAATTGAGATCACAGCTGATAGTGATATGGTACCTCACTAAGTATTCATTTAACGTGTGTGTGAGTTTTTGGGTTTTTTTTTTCTTGAATAAGTGGTCCTGGATTTCAAGTGTTAGTGGAAAACCAATGAACTGCACTGCATGTCTTAAGATTTTTACTTTTAAAATAACTTTTGCCCCCAAGATTTCTGGGGAGACTTCTTGTGCATCCTCTGCATCTCTTTAACACCCTAAAGAGGTCAGACTTGCCTGATTAGCCAGTTTGGGTTTGGTGAAGGTATAGACAGAAAGACTATAAAAATAATAAACTGATAGCACACTAATAAATAACATTTTATGTAGAGACAGAAGAAAAAAGAAATATAACAACTAACACATAACTTTGCTGTGGGAAGTGACCTATTAGTTAACTAAGACATAGTTTGGCAAGGTATAGGACATTTTTTAAAGGCATTAAATTGCTTTAAAGACCAATAGGACAATAAACTTTATTCAGGACTTAAAAGTGCTGTCAGTATTTTTCAGGGCTAAGAAGTAGACACTTGAACAAATAAAAAATATCAGCCACTGTATAAGCCTGCACAGCTCTTAAAAGAATGTCACTACAAAAGTGGAAGGATTGGTAAAGCGACCATGATTTATATCTTCAAAAGTTTGGGAAGTCTCCAAAGGTGGTCACAGGTTTACGGAAATTGGATAACCACAGGATTATGGGTAAAGTCTTGTCATGACTTAAAACTAACTGATGAGATAGAACAGGAATCAATTCTTCCTTCTTAAAATAAAAATATTTAGCAGTGAGACATGGCAACACTTTATATAATCTATAAAATGCAAGCAATTGTGTAGGAAAAGTATGTCTAATAATCAATGCTCAAATTACAATGTCTGTAGCAAATCTGGTTGCAATTTTGTGACAATGATAATTATTTGTACAGTAAGAAAACACCCCTTATCTATGTAAGCCATGTTATGTACAGCTATGTATAGCGTTGTACAGTAACCTTAACTTCTGCACAAAATAGGCTTTTTTCTCTAATTATAAACTGGATGTGTGCTGGTTTCTGCACAGATAATTCCACTGATAGCTTTTCATAAATGTTTTATTTTTTCTGTTCATACAATAATGCCCCTGAGGAATAATATTCAAACACATTAATTAAAACTTATTCAACAACTTGTGGGCTGCTTTCTTTCTAATTTGGTGGTGACTGCAGTTTGGAAATTCTGACTCTAGTACTCAGCCAGCTTTAAAAATCATATGATGTTGTTGCTCATATAGAAACAGTTAAGTAAAAATAACCAGAAGGAATGCTTTTAAAAGTCAGTGTTGGAAGAGCTTTCACTTGGTGAGATGAAAAAGAAATCTTCCATTTGACTTGAGAAAAGTTGAGAAGAAAGACGGGCTCTTCTTGAACATGGCCTCCTTGAAATTGTTTGAAAGGTCTTTGAGACACCTGGGGAAAAAATTACACTCTATGCCCACTAACATATAATTTCAGCCAAATATCACAATTTTTTTAGCGGCAAAGTGTGGAAAGATAATTACACTTTATCCTAGGCAGTAACAGGTGCTGTCGGGCCCTAACTATTCATATCCCAGTCCCACAATCCTCCCAGAGACAAACGGCTCGTCACCAAGTGGGATTTTTACCACGTGCAGACACACTGCTCTGGGCAAGGTTGCTTTTCCTGTCCTGCTTTAGCTAGGTTAAAACATCTCAGGCTGCCAAAACTCTCAGAAACATTTACAACATCAAAGTCAGCTGCAGCCATGCAGGGTGATGCTCAAAGCAAGGCTTGGCTGCATGCCTTCTTCTCACTGTTCATAGCTAGTGGGAGATAGAAATACCTAAACCAACTCCTTTCAGCTTTTTTGCAGTAAAATGTAAAACCACCAGAGGTTAGTGATATCTTACAATCTCTTCATTTTGCTCCACAGATCAATCTCTGAAGAGCAGTAGGGGAAGTATGTGTTCAAAAGTGGCACTGGCCAGTATTCCAGAGAAAGAGCCTGCTAGAATATTTGTGGAAGATGCTCTAGCTCATGTGCCTCATTTTTTTCTATATGATGTGATACACAACCTTTACTTCTCAACTAGAATAGGGTCTACTGATTATTGTGTTTTTGCAGTGCAGTATATATGGGTGAGCAGGGACATGTAAGCGCCTTTTGCCGATTTGGTGGCATTTATACAACACTGTCCTTCCATAGCTTCCTTCCTTAGTCCAAACCGATCCATGCACAGTCCAGACGAGCCAAACCGGTCACTTAACAGTACAGGGGTGTGAGTGTCACCCTCCCAATAATGACTTGTATCACCAGAAACAGGCATTGTTGTTGTCTCCTTCGACAGGGATTATTCAGTTAGCCAGCCACGAAAAGTGTTTCGTATTTGGGGGGCTGCTTTGGCGGGATCTTTTTCCTGGCAGAGCTGGTGCTACCCGTCCCGCTCCCGAGGACCACTGGAGAGACAGCACAGTGCACCCTCTGGGAGATACAGCGCAGTGCTCTCGCCCCCTTCGGGCGCCCAGGAGGTGGGAGAGCATCTCTGCCGAAGAAGCCGCCCTGCCTCCGCCGCCCCGCAGGAGCGCGGGCGGTGGGCGCTCCTCCCCCGGCCCCCGCGGCCGCCCGGAGCCGAAGCCAGAGCCAGAGCCGGAGCCCGAGCCGGAGCCAGAGCCGGGGCCGG